>MCJB01050637.1:0-29665 GCA_002018475.1 Nicotiana obtusifolia | reverse complement strand
CCCCCCCAAGCTCAGTTATATGATTTGTTAAATTCGATCTCAATTTGAGGTCTAAATCTCAATTTTACAAAAATTATCAATCTCTACCCAATTCCCTAATTTCTACAATGAAAATCTTAAATTTGATGTTGAAATATCATGAAAAGTAATGGGTTTGAAAAGAAATGGATTAGAGTTTCTTACCAATGATTTTGAGGAGAAAATCCTCTTGAAAAATTGCCTATAGAGTGTTTAAGGTTGAGAAATGACGTAAAATGAGCTACGTCCCGATTTTTTTCTCTTTTACCCAGCTGCGGATGTCACAATTGCGAAGTCTTGTTCGCAATTGCGAGCATTGCAAATGCGAGACAAGGGTCGCAAATACGAATCCTGCCTCAGAAGTCCGGAAGTCACTATTGCGACAAGATGATCGCAAATGCGAAGATCCCACCTTCGCAATTGCAGCCAAAATCTTCGCAAATGCGAAGATGCTCTACTGTTGTCAGGCATCGCAAATGCGACCAAATGATAGATCCTGAGCAATTCGCAATTGCAAACAGTTTCCTTGCAAATGCGAGGTTACCTAATTCCAGACCCTGCTCGCAAATGCAAACATTTGTCCACAAAAGTGAGGCTCGCAAATGCGAGATCTGCATTAGACACCAGAACTGGGTATTGCACCAGCAATCTTTGCACTATCCAAACTCATCCGTAAAACGTCCGAAATTCACCCCAGCCCCTCGGGCTCTAAGTTAAACATGCACACAAATGTAATAATATCATATGAACTCACTCGCACGATCAAATCACCAAAATAACATCTTAATTTACAAATCGAACATAAAAATAAATGAAATTTCAAAGGGAACTCAAGAACAACTAGAATCACATCTAAGCATCTGAATCATGTCAAATCAACTCCGAATTGCACCAAATTTTGCAGACAAGTTTCAAATAGTAATACGGACCTATACCAAATCTCAACATCAAAATCTGAACTCTTTAGCCATGAAGTCAACTTACGGATAAACTTAGGAAACTTTTAAAATACTAGCTTTTGCAAATGAGTCAAATCAACATAGGGACCTCCAATTTTAATTCCGAGTATACGCCATGTCCAAAATCAAGATACGGACCTACCGAAATCGTCAAAATACCGATCCGAGGTCGGTTTCACAAAATATTGACCGTAGTCAACTCAAGTTATTGTTAAAGCCAAAAATCATATTTTCTTCAACTTTTCACATAAAAGCTTTTCAAAAAGAGACATGGACCATGCACGCAAACCAAAAAATATCAAACGGAGGTCTCGGAGCACAGAAATAATGGCTAATATTCAAAACCACCAATTGAATTGTCACATTCTCCACCTCTAAAAGAAACATTCGTCTTCGAACAGACATATTAAAGTACTTGGACTGGTGAAAAGGTGGGGTATGTACTCCGCATATCGGACTCGGACTCCCATTTAGCTGCCTCGATCGGCTGACCTTTCCACTACACTCTAATAGAAGGATAACTCTTAGACCTCAACTTCCGTACTGCCGTGCTAGAATAGCCACCGGCTCTTCCTCATAAGTCAAATCCTTTTCTAATTGGACTGAGATGAAATATAATACATGGGACGGATCACCATGATACGTCCGCAGCATGAAAACATGAAAGACTGGGTGGACTGTTGATAATATAGGTGGAAATTCTAGCTGGTAGGCCACCTCACCAACTCTCTCAAGGATCTCAAAGGCCCGATATACCTAGGGCTCAACTTGCCCTTCTTCCCGAACCTCATCACACCCTTTATAGGTGAAATCTGGTGCGAAGCTCTCTCTCAAACCATGAATGCAACATCACAGACCCTCTGACCGGCATAACTCTTCTGCCTAGATTGAGCTGTACGAAACCGATCCTGAATCATCTTGACCTTTTCCAAGGCATCCCGAACCAAATCAGTACCCAATAATTGAGCCTCTCCCGGCTTAAACCAACCAATTGGAGAACGACACCACCTCCCATATAAGGCCTCATAAAGATCCATCTGAATACTCGATTTGTAGCTGTTGTTGTAGGCAAACTCCACAAGCGGCAAAAACTGATCACAAGACCCCCTCGAAATCCATAACACAGGCGCAAAGCATATCCTCCAATATCTGAGTGATGCGCTCGAACTGCCTATCCGTCTGGGGGTAAAATGCTGTACTCAACTCAACCGGTGTGCCTAGCTAACGTTCTACGGCCCTCCAAAAATGCGATATGAAATGCATGCCTTGATCAGAATAATGGACACCGGCACACCGTGAAGAACAATCTCGCGGAAATAGATCTCAGCCAGCCGCTCTAAAGAATAGGTAGCCGCAATCGGAATGAAACGCACCAACTTGGTCAGCCTATCCACAATGATTACATTAAATTTCTTCAAAGTCCGTGGGAGCCCAACAACAAAATCCATAGTAATACGCTCCCACCTCTACTGGGGAATCTCAAGTCTCTCAAGCAATCCGCCAGGCCTCTGATGCTCATACTTCACCTTTTGACAGTTCAAGCACCGAGCCATATACTCTACTATATCTTACTTCATTCTTCTCCTTCAATAATGTTGCCTCAAATCCTGATACATCTTAGAGGCACCAGGATGAATGGAATACCGCGAACTATAGGACTCCCCAAGAATCAACTGACGAAGCCCATCCACATTGGACATACAAATCTAATCCTACATCTGCAACACCCCATCATCTCCCATAGATACCTCCTTGGCATCACCGTGCTGCACTATGTCCATAAGGACAAGCAAATAGGGGTCGGCATACTGACGCTCTCTGAGGCGCTCATACAAAGAACACCGAGAGACCGTGCAAGTAAGAACCCGACTTGGCTCCGAAATATCTAACCTCACGACTTGATTGGCCAAGGCCTAAACATCCAATGCTAGCAGTCTCTCACCAGCTGGAATATCTGCAAGGCTACCCATACTCACAGCCTTTCTACTCAAGGCGTCGGCAACCACATTGCCCTTCCCGAGATGGTACAAATGTTGATATCATAGTATTTTAACAACTCTAACAACCTCTGTTGCCTCAGATTTAGATCCTTTGGCTTGAACAAGTGCTGAAGACTCCGATGATATATGAATACCTCACATGACACGTCGTAGAGGTAATGCCTCAAAATCTTCAGTGCAAGAATAGTGGCTGCCAACTCTAAGTCATGAACAGGGTAATTCTTCTCATGAACCTTCAACTACTGAGATATGTACGCAATCACCTTGCGATCCTGCATTAATACTGTACCAAGCCCAGCACATGACGCATCATAATACACAGTGTAGGATCCCGAACTCGTAGGCAACACCAACACCGTAGCTGTAGTCAAAGCTTCTGAAGCTCAACTCACACTCATCAAACTACCTGAATGGGGAACCCTTTTGGGTCAATCTAGTCAACAGGGCTGCGATAGATGAAAACCCCTCCACGAACCAGCGATAATAACCAGCTAAACTCAGGAAGCTCCGAATCTCTGAAGCTAAAATAGGTCTAGGCCAATTCTGAACTTCCTCAATCTTCTTAAAATCCACTATGATGCCCTAGGAAGATACAACATGCCTCAAAAAGGCAACCGAATCCAACCAAAACTCACACTTTGAGAACTTGGCATATAACTGACTATCTCTCAAGGTCTGAAGTACACCCCGAAGGTGCTGCTCATGCTCCTCCCGACTGCGGGAGTATACCAAAATATCATCAATGAAGACGATCACAAAGAATCCAGATAAGGGTTGATTACCCGTTTCATCAAATCCATAAATGCTGCTGGGACATTTGTCTAGCTGAAAGACATCATTAGGAACTTATAATGCCCATACCGAGTCCGAAAAGCAGTCTTAGGTACATCTGATGCCTTTAATATTCAACTGATGGTAGTCAGATCTCAAATCAATCTTTGAAAACACTTTGGCACACTGAAACTGATCAAATAAGTCATCAATCCTCCGCAAAAGGATATTTGTTCTTGATAGTGACTTTTTTTAACTGCCGATAATCAATACACATCCTCATCATACCATCCTTCTTCTTCACGAACAACACTGGTGCACCCCAGGGCGAGATACTAGGTCTAATAAATCCCTTATTAAGCAAATTCCACAACTGCTCCTTCAGTTCCTTCAACTCAATTGGGGCCATACGATATGGTGGAGTAGAAATGGGTTGAGCGCCCAGAGTCAAGTCAGTACAAAAGTCAATATCTCTATTGGGTGGAATCCCGGCAGACCTACACAAAACACCTCTGGAAACTCATGCATAACTGGTACTGAATCCATGGAATGAACCTCCGCACTAGGATCAAGGATATAGGCTAAATATGCTAGACATCACTTCTCGACCATATGTCAAGCCTTCACACAAGAGATAACCCTGCTAGTAGAATGCCAATAGTCCCTCTCCACTCTGATCGAGGCAACCCCGACATAGCTAAGGTTATCGTCTTGGCTTGAAAGTCCAATATGGCGTGATAAGGTAACAACCAATCCATACCCAAATTAACATCAAAGTCCATTATGTCAAGAAGTAGTAGATCTACACTAGTCTCAAGGCTCCCGATAGAAACCACACACGATCTACAACGATGCAATCTCCCACAAGTGTGGACACATATACAGGAGCACTTAAAGAATCACTAGGCATAATCAGATATGAGGCAAAATAGGATGACATGTAGGAATAAGTAAAGCCCGGATCAAATAGAACTGAAGCATCTCTATGGAAAACTGGAAAAAAACATGTGATGACGGTGCCAGATGACGCTTCCTCAGGTTAGCTTGAAATGCATAAAAATGGGGTTGGGCCCACCACTCTGACCTCCGCCCCTTGAGCAATCTCTAGCTGGCTAGCCTCCACCTCTAATGACCTGATCTCTAGCTCTAGCAACCTGACGCCGCCTATAACTGGTTGTGCGGGCGGTGGAGCAACTGGTGCCAACATAATGGCACGAGAACCCTGCTGAGGTCTGCTGCTCATCAATCTAGAGCAATATCTCCTAATGTGACCTGTGCCCCCACACTCAAAGCACTCCCTTGGCTGCTGAGACTGACCTTGACGGGCTGGATAGCCGCTGTAGTAACTCTGAAGCGGGGTGCACAAATAGGGGGTGAAGGAGCACTGATAGGGGCTGAAGGTGCACTGAATGTTGGCTGCTCTGGACGAGACCTGTGAGAACTGCGACCGCCCAAAGCACCGTGGGCTACTTGAAGAGCTGACTGAATCAACCTAGGAAAATGGCCTCTACCAAAAGAACCTCTACCTCCAAATGAGGTGACCACTGAAGCCACTTAAATGACGAGGCCTCTTCTCCGATACTACCCCTCTATCCTAACCACGAACCATCTCGATCCGTCTAGAAATCTCTACGGCTCTCGGGAAAGAAATATCATCCCCCTCTCCTTGGCAATCTAAAGCCTGGTGCCGAAAGTATGACCATCAAAATACCTCTTCACTCTCTCTCTATAGGTGGGAATAAAGATAGCTGCATGACAGGCTAGGTCCACAAATCGAGTCTCATACTGGGTGATGGTCATGAACCCTACTGAAGGCGCTCGAACTACCTATGATACTCCTCTATCAGAGTGAAAGGAATAAACTTCTCCAGAAATAGCTGCAAAAATTAATCTCAGGTAAGTGAAGGTGAACCATCTGGTTTGCTCCGCTAAAAATCCTACCACCACCTCTTGGCATAACCGGTCATCTGGAACACTGCAAAGTCGACCCAACTAGTCTCAATATACCCATATTGTGCAACACCTCATAGCAGCGGTACAAGTAATCCTATGGGTCCTCAGAAGGTGCACCGCTAAAATGAACATGAAAGAGCTTGGTGAACTTATCCAACCTCATCAATCCCTAAGAAGACATCGGGGGCCTCTCCCCGGCCTGTGTAGCAACAACGATCTGAACTACCCCAACTGTTGGAGCTATCGGAGTCCGGTATAGGGGATCAATCTGCTCCGAAGTGTGAGTGGCAATAGTCTATGCTCCTCCCACAGCCTGAGAGATGGCTGGTGCCATAGGAAATACCACGGTTCCATGAGTCCAACTAAGCGTACTAGAGTGTCCTGAACTATGGGAGTGGCAATGAATCCCTCTGGGACATGAGTGGGTCCAATTGGGGCACTCTGAACTGGGACCTCCTCCTCATGATCAATCTGAGGCTCCGTGATGGGTGCTACTGCTAGTGCTCTAGGCTAAGCTCTGCCTCGGTCCCTACCTCGACCCTAGCCCCTACCCCTGGTAGTGGATGCAATAGGGGGCTCTGGTTCCTGCTCGGCTATAAACGCTATGTGAGTTCTCACCATCTGCAAGAGAACAAGAGTAGAATGATTCAAACTTTAATAATGGAAATAAGTCACATGATAGAGAAAGAAAGAAATGAAATTTTCCTAAAGCCTTATAGCCTTTAGAAAATAAGTACAGACGTCTCCATACAGATCCTCCAATCGCTACCAAGCTTGCTCATGACTCGTGAGACCTAGGAAACCTAGTCCTGTGATACCAACTTGTCACGATCCGGAATCCCACCAACGGGATTGTGATGGCGCCTAATATTTCACTTGCTAGTCAAGCCAACATTAGCAAAATTATTAACAAGTTATAAAACTTCAAATAAAAATGATAACAATAATAGCCGAATAATCTGAAATAAGGTGATAAGCTATCGAACAACGTAATCTAAATACAATCCTAGAAACCAGAGTCACGGATACATGAGCATCTAGAGTGCCACAGATAATAGTCTGAATAAATACAATTGTTTGAATCTAAATAAACAGCAATGATGAAATAAAAGGGGACTTCAGGGCTACGGACACCGTAGAACTATACCTCAAGTCTCCACAGGTAGTTGGATCGGGGCAATCTCACTATGCGCTGCTGGGATCAATTCAGGTATCTGCACTAGAAGTGCAGATTGTAGTATTAGTGCAACCAACCTCATGTACTCTATAAGTGCCGAGCCTAACCTCGACTAAGTAGTGACAAGGCTAAGGCGAGTAAAGCGATTAACTCTTGAAAACGAGCTTGAAATTCCACTACAAGAGAGTCCAGAATAACAAGTCTCATAGTCCCATGTCATAATACCGAGGCTAATCCAACAATCACAAACAAGTACCACATAAATAATCCGTTGCGGCGTGCAACCCGATCCAGCCATATTATCATCTATCAATATCATAATCCGTTTTTATTTCACCATTTTAATTCATTACCTTTCAATTTCCGTTGTGGCGTGCAACCTGCTCTGCAAACAATTACAATCATCAACATAAATAGTTCAACAACCAAATTTACAAGAATTTCTACATCAAGAGGGTAAATGTACAAGGAAATAAAGAACCACATATTAATCAAAGAATCTCTAACAATTCAAAGTCTCAACTTTATTAATTCATCGGTATCTAACAACTAAACAACTCACGCAAATGAAACCACATTATAGAATGCAACAAATACTACAAATCAAGATAGACAAGTACGACATGTGACAATTGAAGTATGCAATCCACACAAGTAGAAACAAGTAGCAAAAGCATGGAGTCATAGAAGGAATACATTAAGGCGAAGGAATTACTAAATGACAAGTAGTAATTATGGGATAGAAGTCAAATAAAGGCATGTAACAATTAAGGTATGAAGCAAGATATATTAAGAAATAAATGAAAACATGAAAATAAATATCATGATGGCGTATAACACTCGTCACCTTGTATATACGCCGTTTTCCCACGTAATTCACATAACACATAGTTCAAAATTCCTAAGTCCCTCAAGTCAAGGTTAGACCCAACACTTACCTCACTCCGCAAATCAAGTAATCAACCAACCACGGCCTTGCCTTTTGAACAAGCCTCTAAACCAACCAAATCTAGGCAATTATCGATCAAATGATTCAAAATAAGCTTTATAAACTACCCATTAATGAAAGAGGATCAATTTTGATCATTTTTTAAAAAAGTCAACCCCGGGCCCGCATGGTCAAAACCCGAGGTTCGTACCAAAATCTAATTATCCATTCACCCCCGAGCCCCGTTATATAATTTATTTCAAAATCCGACCTCAATTTGAGGTCTAAATATCAATTGTACAAAAATTCTTAGTCTCTACCCAAATCCCTAATTTCTACCATAGAAATCCTAAATTTGATGTTGAAATCTCATGAAAAGTAATGGGTAACTGAAAAGAAATGGACTAGAGTTGCATATCAATAATTTTGGGGATAAAATCCTTTTGAAAAATTGCCTCTAGATTGTTTAGGGTTGAGAAATGGTGTAAAATGAGCTAAGTCCCGATTTTTCCCTCTTTTACCCAGCTGCGGATGTCGCAATTGTGAAGTCTTGTTCGCAATTGCGAGCATCGCAAATGCGAGACAAGGGTCGTAATGCGAACGCTGCCTCAGAAGTCCAGAAGTTGCTATTGCGACAAAATGATCGCAAACACGAAGATCCCACCTTCGCAATTGCGGCCAAAATCTTCGCAAATGCGAAGATGCTCTACTATTGCCAGGCATCGCAAATGTGATCAAGTGATCACAAAAGCGATCCTAAGCAGTTTGCAATTGAGAACAGTTACCTTGCAAATGTGAGGTTACCTAATCCCAGACCCTGCTCGCAAATACGAACATTTGTCCGCAAAAGCGAGGCTCGCAAATGCGAGCCAAACCTCGCAAATTCAAGATCTGCATTTGATACAAGAATTGGGCATTACACCAACAATCTTTGCACTATCCAAACTCATCCAAAACACGTCCGAAACTCACCCGAGCCCATCGAGCTTCAAATAAAACATGCACATAAGTGTAATAGCATCATATGAACTTTCTCGTATGATCAAATCACTAAAATAACATCTAAATCTACAAATCGAACATCAAAATGAATGAAAATTCAAAGGGAACTCGAGAACAACTAGAATCACATCTAAGCATCTGAATCATGTCTCAACTCCGAATTGCACCAAATTTTGCAAACATGTTTCAAATAGTAATATGAACCTATACCAAGTCTCAACATCAAAATCTGAACTCGTTAGTCATGAAGTCAACTTACAGTCAAACTTAGGAAACTTCCAAAACTATCAAAATACTAGCTTTCGGCAAAATGGGTCAAATCAACCTATGGACCTCCAATTTCAATTCTGAGAATACGCCCAAGTCCAAAATCACGATACAGACCTATTGGAATCGTCGAAATACTGATCCGAGGTCGTTTCCCAAAATGTTGACCGTAGTCAACTCAAGTTATTTTTAAAGCCAAAAATCATGTTTTCTTCAAATTTTCACATAAAAGCTTTTCAAAAGGCAACACGGACCATGCACGCAGACTAAAAAACATCAAGCGAAGCTAACATAGGTCTCGAAGTACGAAAATAAGGGCTAGTACTCAAAACGACCTATCGGGTCGTCACATTTGTCCATTGTAATAAAAATACATTTTCACTTTTACTTGTCAACTATACTAAATCAAGAGAAAGATAATCTTCTCTTCTTCTTCTTTTTTTTCTTGTTTTACCCTTATCATTAATTACTCATTTCTCAAATTAATTATTTTCCAAGACATTAGGAAATGCTACCATTATTATGGGTAAAACTGTCAAATATATACTTTATTTATTTTTCTTAAAAGGAATGCAAGTCACAAGTGGACAACTAAAAGTGAATAGAGGGAGTACTTATTCGCACCCGAAATTTATACTACTTTAATAAATACGTGACACTTGTCTCATAAATATGGTTTTCAAGAACTTAAAATTAATTAATTAATATATATTCTCATCTTAATTTATCAGTTAATTATGATAAATTAGTACTCTCTCCTTCTCAAATTATCTGTCGTATTTCTCTTTTACACCCATTAAGAAAACCTTAATTAGGAAGAGATTTTTGACTATTTTACCCTTCTTTATGTCTTAAGATATGATCTCCTTTCATTGAATATTTACCTATATACTTATGTACCATATCCATTTTCAATAACAATTACTACTAAGGGTAAAATGAGAAAAAATAACTAATTTTGTCTTGAACTTCTAAATGATAAATAATTTTAGACAACTATATTTGCAGCTTCATTGTATGAAGCTCGAGAAATGAAGAAGAAGTCTAACTAGATAAGAGAAGATGTGTGAATAAAGTTTTAGAAATATAGGATAGTGATGAATTTAAGAAGAAGAGTGAACGAGCAAAGGTAGCCTGAGCCTTTCAAAAGGGTGGCTCGTTGCACATCAGGAGATCTATGAGTTTTGTTGCACATTAGAGACACATAAGAAAAAGAAGAAGGATGGTTCAACAGAAGGATGGGTTGAGACACGTGCATCGAAATTATATGTAAGATTATAACTTTAAGACTATTTCTATTTTGCTTTGATATTAATTTATTTATATAATCCTTATTACTTTTATTTCAGGATGAATTTCATAGAAGCTTGGAAGAATGGTGTCAGACGCATCCTGCTTCTGATGATGGTACCCCAATCCAACCATCACCCGATGATATGACTTCAATATAAACAGATGTGGCATGTGGTGTATCGAAAGGTAGAATTTACGGGCTTTGAGAACAACCTTCCTCTTTTTGTCCATTGTCATTATTGTCGGATGCTTCTACTACGCAAAATCAAGAAGAAATAGAAGCAATGCAAAACCAAATTGAATTGTTGTCGAAACGGTGTGAAACATCTGAAGCTCACATTGCTAAAGTAGATAAGTTCATGAAAAAGCACATGCCCCAATCTTATGATGATGAAGAGACTGAATATGATGAGTAGTAGTGTGTTATGCTTGGTTAATATTCTTGGTAGTTTAGACTTTATATTTAGACTTTATGGTAGGCTTGAACATTGTGGTATGTTTAGACTTTATAATATATATTAGTGTCGATGTGTATTAGCTACTTAGATTTAATTTGAATGCTTTTGAGTATTTAGACCTTAATTAATGCTTTAGTTTGATATTATTTAATGGGGTTTGAATGTTTGTTTGTTGAAGTTGGAATTGGTTGGTTGAAAATTTGCTGAAATTGGTTGAATTATTAGGTTGTTTAGTTGAAATTGATTGGTTGAATTGGTTGTTTATTGTATTGGTCATTTGGCAGGTGGTGTAGCTAATAAAATAACAGTATTCTGCCCAAAAAATACCCAATTTTTCCATTACTGTATCGAAAAATTTATCCAGAATAATGATTTTTCTAACTTTAGTAGTCAGAAAGTTCAGTAAAATTTTTAAAAATTTAAAAAGTCCGAGTGCAGTGATCGGAAAATAAAATAAAAATATTTAATAAATACTTATGTTTTTAAATAATTTCCGACTATAGTTGTTAGATATATTTTTTAAAATAAATAATTATTTAATTGAATTTCTGACTACCTTAGTGGAAAATCAGCTCCCTTCTAGGATTTTTGGCAGTTTGAAATTTCCCACTACAGTAGTGAAAAATATTTTTCCGACGTACCCTTTTTGGATTACTGTATATCAGTCGAAAATTAGTCAAAATAGATACTCTTCCGACTATTTTGGTAGTCGAAAAAGAGCTATTTTCTAGTAGTAACTTATGTACCATCTTTATTTTCAAAAATAATTACTACTAAGGGTAAAATAAAAAAAATAAAAAATTTATCTTGAATTTCTAAAATAATAATTAATTTGAGACAACTATTTTCAGAAATCATGACTAATAATTTGAGACGGAAAGAGTAAATTAATATAAATACAGGTGCAAATATTGTTTGATACCGATAAACCCTAATCGTTACTTGTGCCTTAATTTAGTCTACACTACTTCGCTCTCTCATGTGACTACATTTTTCTTTAGCCCTACTCCCAAAATAGACCCACTACTGCTTCCTCGATAACCAAATCACACTTGAACTTATTTTCACCATAGCTCACTCAGTGTCTATGGCAGTAAAAACAAAAGACAATTTACCATCATGTTTTTAACTTCACCCTGTAAGATAAGAAGTAAAATTAAAGAGATATTAGAAAGAATAAAACAAGAAGCTAGCTAGCTGCTTTAATTAGGTGTTCCTCTAAAAGCACGCTTTTTTCTTGAAAGCTTTATTCATATTAATTTTAATCAGTATCGAAGTTTGAGATCATAATCTAGTCTGTAAAATAAAGTATGTGCCGGATCTATAATAGTAGTCACGAGTTCATATTAATTTAATAACTTTTGCTTAAACTTTATATATATATTAAAAATTCACTAAATATGTTTAACCGTAAACATTATATTATACGGTATCTTGAAATCGCTATAAAAGAAATTACAAATCTAAATCTCGAATTCACTTCTCATTTTAACGAGAGTTCAAGAAAAGAAAGATACATAATTGGTTGCTTAATCCAATCCCCATTCTTTCTATCTTTCACAATCTCCTAAGCTGCCTCGCGCTGTATCACTCCAACGTTTCTCCCCTTCCCTAGGCATACTTGCAACCTCTCATTCAATATCGAAGTTATACTTCTATAAAAGGCGTTATTAGGATTAATTAGATACCGTTTTGTCTAATTAAAACATCTATTTGTGATAATAAAGCTTCTGCAATCTCTCCTTCACTGAGGGAGATATTCTTCTATAAGGGATGTCATCTCATACTACTTTGTTAAAAACTTTCACTAAATATTTATTATATGAAAATACTTTCTAAAATATGCATATATAATATATAAATTAAATAGACCGATGCTATCTAAAAATAATGTAAAATAAACAATAACAAAAATCTCGTGTATGTCACTGCTCTCACTACACTATTACTACTATTTAAATAGATTTTTCTTTGACTATTATTCATTTGAGTACTTTTTAAGTATTTTGAATTATTATAACTATTAAGACCTATAGCACTTTATATATGTTATCCAAATATGTAATATTATTTCAAAATATTTGAAGAATCTAAGTCCAATATACCGAAAATTAAATAGTTTAACTCTCATCCTCATGTATTATATTCTTGCCACATAGAAGGGAGCAAAGGAATACTAATTACTAACACACTTTGATATTTATAAATAATTGTGGCGCCCTAATCACTTTGTTAAATAAACTTTAATTAAAAGAAAATTTTGACATTTAAATATAATGCAGCTGCATTTGCTCTACAAAAAAGTTCCATTTAATAAGGAAAGATGATAGAGCTCAAAGCTCTACTCCATGCTTTATTTTTCGTAAAATGCAAAATAACAGACTCGAGCGAAGTGAAGACAACGTAATAAGTTGGTTTTGTGCCACCATCCTCACCACAACCACTTGTAGTACCACCGTATGTGGAGGAAGAGTTCATTATTTCCGGTAAGAAAGTCTACATAAGAACTTTCTTTTCAATATCAAGAATAGCATTTTAGTGTTCTATAAAGGTAAACAATTAGTTTTACTTCACATGCATGATGTTTTCAACAAGAGATGGTGTGAGTTTGAAGCATTCCCATCACTAAACTGAGCCTCTTTCACATGCATGTTGTCTCCTACAGTAGACTTTCACTTCCACCATTTGTGTTGCCATTTCTTGATTTCCACTGTGAATCCATTTCAAAGGCTCAAAAAATGAAGAAGATGACAAACCAGCATTTTGTTACCTCTTCACCAGCTTTTTCATATCTTTTCATTCTTTTCTTCTTCTGTATAAGTTTGAGTCCAAGAAAAGCTGTATTAGTGAACTCTCTCTCCTCTGATGGACAAGTTTTGCTCTCTCTTCTCAAAGCAGCTGACCCTTATGCTAAATCATTATCCTCTGTACTTTCTTCTTGGAATACTTCAAGTTCAACTCCATGTTCTTGGCAAGGCATTTCTTGTTCTCCTCAACAAAGAGTTATTTCAGTTTCTCTCCCAAATACATTTCTCAATCTGTCTTATTTACCCTTTGAACTCTCTTCCCTTTCATCCCTTCAGCTTCTCAATCTCTCTTCTACAAATATCTCAGGCACAATCCCTCCATCCTTTGGTTCATTTACTCATCTTAGGCTTTTGGACCTTTCTTCCAATTCTCTTACAGGGCCTATTCCCTCTGAACTTGGTGGGCTTACTTCACTTCAATTCCTGTTCTTGAATTCAAACAGATTGGCTGGTAAAATCCCACAACAACTTGCCAATCTTTCTTCACTAGAAATCCTCTGTCTCCAAGATAATCTCCTTAACGGGTCGATTCCTTCTCAATTAGGCTCCTTGGTGTCACTTCAGCAATTCAGGATTGGAGGAAATCCACAGTTAAGTGGCGAAATACCAGCACAATTAGGCCGACTCACCAATCTCACGACGTTTGGTCTTGCGGCCACTGGACTTTCTGGGGTTATTCCACCCACATTTGGTAATTTGATTAATCTCCAAACTTTGGCAATATATGATACTGAAGTCTTTGGTTCAATACCACCTGAACTTGGGATGTGTTCAGAGCTTAGGAACTTGTATTTGCACATGAATAAGCTCACTGGTCCAATACCTCCTCAGTTGGGCAAGTTACAAAAGCTTACTAGCTTACTTTTATGGGGAAATTCGCTTACTGGCCCTGTTCCGGCTGAGCTTTCAAATTGTTCATCTCTTGTAGTTCTTGATGTTTCTGCAAATGATTTGTCTGGTAAAATTCCGGGTGATTTGGGAAAGCTAGAGGTTCTTGAACAGCTTCATTTATCGGATAATGCACTGACTGGTGCTATTCCAATGCAGTTGAGTAATTGTAGTAGCTTAACAGCTCTTCAGCTTGATAAGAACCAATTATCAGGGACTATTCCTTGGCAAGTGGGGAACTTGAAGTACTTGCAGAGTTTCTTATTGTGGGGGAATTCGGTTTCAGGAACCATTCCTGCTGCTTTTGGGAACTGTACTGACCTGTATTCACTTGACCTGTCAAGAAACAATCTCACTGGTCCAATACCTGAAGAGATATTCAGTTTGAAGAAGCTGAGTAGGTTGTTGCTTCTTGGAAATTCGTTAACGGGAAGTTTGCCTCGAAGTGTGGCACAATGCCAGTCTCTGGTGAGGTTGAGGCTCGGTGAAAACCAGTTTTCTGGACCAATATCGAAGGAGATAGGACAGCTGCAGAATCTTGTGTTTCTTGATTTATACATGAACCATTTCTCTGGTGAGTTACCTTCTGAAGTTGCCAACATTACGGTTCTTGAACTGTTGGATGTGCATAACAATTACCTAACCGGGGAAATACCATCACCGTTGGGAGAGCTCGTGAATTTAGAGCAGCTTGATCTCAGCAAGAACAGCTTCACTGGTGAGATTCCAGGGAGTTTTGGTAATCTCAGTTACTTGAACAAACTTATTCTCAGCAATAATCTGCTTACCGGTCCAATTCCAAAGTCATTTAGTAACTTGCAGAAGTTAACTCTACTTGATTTGAGCTCCAATAGTTTATCTGGTGCAATTTCACCTGAGATTGGTTATATGACAAGCTTAACAATCAGTTTGGATTTGAGCTCAAACCGTTTTGCAGGTGAACTCCCTGAAACGTTATCCGGATTAACACGGTTGCAATCTCTTGATATTTCTCACAATATGCTGAATGGAAACATCGCGATTCTAAGCTCTCTGACCAGTCTCACTACTTTAAATGTATCTTACAATAATTTCTCAGGGCCTATTCCTGTAACGCCATTCTTTAGAACACTCACATCAAATTCTTTTCTTAATAATTTACACCTTTGTGAATCAATTGATGGCTCTGCTTGTTCTGCTCATATAACTGGAAGGACCGGATTGAAGTCTGTAAAAACCATAGCTTTGGTTGCAGTGATTGTGATATCTGTTACCATGGCTGTCGTGGCAACGTGGTTTTTTGTGACAAGGAAGTGGAGATATGAATTTGAGAAATCCTCAGGCATGTCAGCCTCTGCAGTAGGGGCAGAAGATTTTTCCTATCCGTGGACTTTCATCCCCTTTCAAAAGGCCAATTTCAACATTGACAACATCTTGGATTGCTTGAAAGACGAAAACATAATTGGGAAAGGCTGTTCGGGAGTTGTTTATAGAGCAGAAATGCCAAATGGCGAGTTGATTGCAGTGAAGAAACTCTGGAAAACAAAAAAAGATGAGGAACCGATAGATTCTTTCGCGGCTGAAATTCAAATTCTCGGTCACATAAGGCATCGCAACATAGTGAAGCTCCTTGGATATTGTTCAAACAAGAGTGTTAAGCTTCTTCTTTACAACTACATTTCAAACGGTAATCTTCAACAGCTCTTGCAAAGTAACAGGAACTTGGATTGGGAAATCAGGTACAAGATTGCAGTTGGATCAGCTCAAGGACTTGCTTATCTTCACCATTACTGTGTGCCAGCAATTCTTCATAGAGATGTCAAGTGCAACAACATACTCCTTGACTCCAAATTTGAGGCTTATTTAGCAGATTTTGGACTTGCAAAGCTGATGAATTCTCCAAATTATCATCAAGCGATGTCCAGAGTAGCAGGATCTTATGGGTATATAGCTCCAGGCATGTATCTTTCAACTTTCTATTTCTCATTTAAATGTTGGCTGCTTTTATAGGTCAATCTTTTTTCTTTTCTTTAATAAATACTGTGTGTGATGTTTTTTATGTTTGTGTTGAACTGTATGACCATCTCACTCTTAAAAGCTTAAGCTGTTAGAGATGGTGCACTTATCTTCAACAATTTTCTGTTATAGGTCAAGACACAATATCATAAGTTATAGTCAAATGCGGAAGTATAAACTAAACAAGTTTTGCTTCATAGATTTTGACACAATTTTTAACAACTATGGTTGCAGAATATGGATATACAGTGAATATAACAGAAAAAAGCGATGTCTACAGCTATGGAGTGGTGTTGCTGGAAATATTGAGTGGACGTAGTGCGATTGAGCCTCAGATTGGTGATGGACTACACATTGTTGAGTGGGTAAAGAAGAAGATGGGAAGCTTTGAGCCAGCTGTTACGATTTTGGATTCCAAGCTACAGGGTTTACCGGAGCAAATGGTACAAGAAATGCTACAAACACTTGGAATAGCTATGTTCTGTGTGAATTCATCACCAAGTGAAAGGCCAACCATGAAAGAAGTGGTGGCGCTTCTAATGGAAGTGAAGAGCCCACCTGAAGAATTTGGAAAAACTTCTCAGCCTTTAATAAATCAGTCAACTCAAAGTTGATTCTTTTTGCTTATCTTTTCTGTCTCTTTTGTTTTAGAGGTGTAGGCATTTATTTTCTCTGTTGTCAAGGTAGAAGAAAGGGTAGTCATTGTAGGAAAAGAGTAGAATGCAAGTTTCCAGGCATAGATTAGTGTAGGGATTCTTGTACAGTTTCAGAAAACATTTAGTGTTAGCTTAGTTGCCTCTTTATTTCTTTACTACTTTTTTTATATGCTGCATAATTTGCTTATAGTGATTACAGTTTATCACATTTTAGTCTGCCATTGGCAAGTTGATGGAAAGGTTCAAAATTTACCCTTAAAAGAAACAGAAATTCAGCAAGCAACAACTACAGCATGCTCATGGAATTGGACTAATCAATTAGCTTGTCAGCAGAGGTGTGCAATTCTAAGTTACATAAGGTTTTCAATTAATGTCCTTTTCAATCAATAGTAAAATAATTCAATTTTAATGGTGGTAAGAAAAAGAGTGGAGGATGAGAGATACACTTACAGGTGACAAAAAATTTCATCATCGCGAATTGATTGAAAAGGGGATCGATAGAGGTCAAGAGTCCAACCAGCGGCTGAGACTTTCCCTTCTAAGACCAAGTCAGGGACTACTAAAACTGTGAATCTTTGCTGAGGTTTTTTAGGCAATTAGCAGGAGAGAATGGCGAGAAAAGCGAATGCATAATCGAGCTTTTTTTCTCTTCAGGAATTCTTAGATTACAAGAACTTTTGCAGAAAGTGGTAAGGGTGACCTTAGCTCACCATCCTTTTGGCAGAACGTTCAAGCAAAAGTCATGGAATCGTTGGCCGACAATCTCCATATTCAAGAAGAGATTTTCTCCGTCTCTGATAACAGAGGGTCACTCACGTTCTGAACAGTCTGACAATTGCAATAGAGTGACAAATAGGGAACAACAATGACAAGTCATGGAGAATGGCTCTTGACATTGCACAATTTGACGTCTGAAAATATCAAAATGACTGACCATAAATTTTACAAGGAGAAGGAAAAGAAAACAAAATTCAGTATACATGATTGAAACCTAGGCATGTTAACCAGCCCTAACATTTGCATTTTTACTCGATGATGAACTCCTGCCCCTGAATCCAACAACATTTAGTTTCGACGTGGAGACGCTAGAGTTTCGGCTGTCTACTCGTCTCTTACCAGTGGAAGTGCTAACCCTCTTGGATACCTTGATTGCTATCTTCGGTTTTGACTTAGCTGGTACTTTGCCAGACTTTGCTCCAGGAGATGTTTTTGAATCGGTCTTTCTACCAACACTCGAGGATTTACCTGTGGAAGCTTTAGCCTTGCCTCTTGAATTTGAAACTTTGACCAACTTTTCACGCTTGTCCTTCTGTTCAGTTATGCGAGACCTGGCAATATCCCTTTTGACACCGTCTACTGAGAGAGCCTCCAAGCTCTCATTCTTCATCATGGCTTCCTCGATGCGAGCGGCCAAAAGCAAGTCCTTTTTGGCAACCAAACTTGTGACTTTCCCTACACATGCAAAAAAGGTATATTGAAAACTTTGCAGGCTTGAGAGCTATCAACTAAAACAAATTATAACCTAAATCATGAGCAATAAGAATTTCAAATGTGCATATATGAGTATGAAGTACATGTATCATTCAAAAACCAAGCAAGCAAAGCAACATTATCAAAATCACTATGAGGCACTGTTATAATTTCCTCTGGAAAGAGAATACTATTGGGCAGATTAGGACTAACTTCTTGCAATTGTTGAACTTTTGGAGCACTCACGAGATTCCTGTTAGCATAGATGTTAGGGTGCATTTTGTGGAGAGCCTGTTTGGGGTAGGTTATCCACTTCTTTTATACCACTTATACACCGGGGGTCTTCCCCATTATGTTCGATGAATAGTTACCTTATCAAAAAATTTATTCTCAGGGAAAGGAAAAACAACTACGATAATTAAGAATGCGCATCTAGTTTATGTAACAAGCAAACATGCTCTGCATTCACAGTACCAACAAAAAGCGGTCAAGTGAAGGACTAAACTCAACTAGGAAAACTAATTGTATTAAGATTCATGCAAACCAACCTTTGGCACCCATACGAGCAGTCCTTCCAGTGCGATGGAGATAATCAATCTAGAACAGGCAAAAGAAAAGGATACGGATTTAAACATACAAAAACTGTTTTAGCTTGTAATGACTAAGAAGATGACATGTTAGGCAAAACCCAAGCAGGTGCTTACAGAATTCGAAGGGAAATCAAACATGACGACATGATCCACATCTAAATCCAGTCCTCTAGCAGCCAAGTCTGTGCAGACCAAAGTGGGACAATCTCCTTCATCGCTCTTAAACTTTGCAAGGTTTTCAACCCTGCAGAAGAAATGCTGTTACCAATGGAGGGAAAAAGTGGAGCATCTAAAACTTGATGGAGCAGTTCTTACATTACAGGGACCATAACTCCATTATAAAGTCATGGACATTTCATCAATCTTGACTTTCTAACATCTTAGAATCTTTCACCTAAGAAAAAGTTCAGCATCTTTTTTGAACAGGAGAATAGTTCAGTATATATGAAGTTGAGTTGCAAATTGAGGCTACTGCTGTTATTTCCATCTTTTAACTGGAGGATAAAGGCACAAACAGCAGCAAAAGAGAAAATAATCATAGTGGAGGACAAGACCAGAATAATGTCAAAATAAATAATGACAAACAAGATGTCTTGTTCTTATGTTCCTCAGGACGATGGCTGATAACCAATCAATGATAAAGTCAGAAACTATAAGTGAATGGTACGTAAAAGGGGCTGAAGTATGGAGGAGGCCAAAGACTCAAAGTAAAAGCAAAACCATTAAGACAAGAGTCAGGGTAGTAGACTAGGCAATGTGTTGCCTGTTGCAGGAATATTATTCAACTTCTCTCTTCTTACCTTTGTTCTGCTGGAACTTCCCCATGGTAATTAACAGTAGAAAATTGGTTTTCACTGAGAAAGTGATCCACAGCTCGACTGGAATTCAACGTGTTACAGAATATCATCACTCTATTGCCCTTTGCTAAACTTGGCTCAAGAACCTGGAAAATTGCATAATGTAAATCAGAAAGCTTTGCTGCTTTATATATTGTGAGCTACAATGAGCACAATTATACGCAAGGATTTTTGTCGTTTTTGTGAACAACTTGTACATTGCCACCCATGGCAAGAATTCACATCTTTCAAATATCTCAAATTGTAACATGAAACTAAGAATGTTGAGTGTTATACCTATGTCACTAAAGCCAAGAGACAACAACAGGAGGAGTGCTGTTAGTTCTCCTTGAAATCTTAATCATTTCTTCTTTCTCCAGCAAATAGACCAAAATTTTCAATTAGTGACAGTAAAACCCCACAGAACTTTAACGATAACAGCAGAATTTCTTCATTAAATGCATGAAAAAGTTTGTCCACTAGTTATTCTTCACTTACATTCCTCGATCCCAAGATGAAAAGTCTTGTTTTGAGAAATGTGGACAAAATCAATGTCCGGAAAATTACCCAAACGGACTAAAAGATCCACACTCAGGTTTCATTTAGATTTTTTTTTTTCCTGTTGCTTCCCATTAGATACAGCTATCATATCATGCTGTACGTACAAACTCATAGACATGCCTGGAATGACGGGACAGGGTACATAAATAGTGCCACACCTGTAGCAATGCCTCCAGCTTGTTCTCAGAACCTGAAAGTTTGATGAAATCGTGACGAGCAGAAGCAATCTTCTTATGTAATGTAGAAGTACGTAAATGCTGAATCCCTTGAAACTCCTCGTCAACCAGCTTTTGAACTGCCTACAAAGCATACAAATATCAGTTGAAACCACCTCGAAGTAGAAAACTTGCAAACTGAATCAATTGACAATGGGTAAGATTGAGATGAATCACATGCAAATAATTCTACATCACTATAAATAAGCCGTGCCGCAATGACACTATTACGTACAACTGCCTAATCAGCGCATACCTCCTAGACGGCAGGTTAAAGAATAACTTTGATGACAGGCCACTTACCTTAATATCCTTAGCAGTTAATTGAGTAACTTAATACAATGATAACACAGTTTTCAGCTGTACTATATGAAATTCTCCTTGTCTTGCATATAACATAGTGATCCAAATAAAACTTTGCATTCTAGCTTTATTCTTTCAGGGTACATGACATTACTCTTTTGACAAATTTAAAAAGGATCTGGAGACATCTAGTTCCACTAACTTCAATCAAAAGGTTAGATGACATTAACCTTTTGACAAAAGCTATATTGCAATTTTTCCGCCAATCAACTTCAACCTAAACTATAAAGCTTTGTTTTTTAAAAACAAAAACATAAGAAACATTTCTGCCAAAATAAGCATCACTTTTTAAATAAATTATCTATTTAGCCTTTTCATAATCCATTTGGCATACCTTTGTCATTGTTGCTGTCACCAACACAGTTTGAAATCCTTCATCACCAGGCTTCGAAGCACGGTTTTTCAGTGGTGCAAGAAATTTTCGTATATCAGGACCAAAACCGCGATCAAACATGGTATCAGCCTCATCCAAGACCTATAAAGAAATTGTCACAGTAAGATATTTGGAAAACAAAGTACCTATTCTGGAAACCAATAACAATTACCAAGTATCTGATGTCACCATAAACCATGTTTCCCTCTTCAATATGTTGTAGAACCCTGCCTGGAGTCCCCACAATCATGTCAATTGGGCCACCCAAAGAATCTTCTTGAGGTCTCAAACGGCCGCCACCACTAACCATGGTAGATCTGAACCGTGCATGATGACTGATAGACTTTGCCACACGAAAAACCTGCAATGGCAATTGGATTCTGTTAGCCGGAAGAGTTCTCTCACTTTTAATAAAATTGTTAGTTTCCGAAATGGTAAATAAACCTGCTCACAGAGCTCCCTAGTAGGGCATAGCACAACAGCTCGGGGGCGCCTAGGCTTCATGTGCATACCATGCAATTCCTCTTCTTGTCTCAACAACTAAAATATTACACACCATACCTCAAATCAGGCAAAATAAATAAATAAATAAAGAACTTTGAATAAGAGTTAACCCACTAATCAGCTCTAATACCATGTAACCTGAAGACATGAGTGTTTGTATATTGGTTCACTGATACATCAGTCAGTGAAGTTTGTGCAACTTAAACCCGTTAAATTCTTTAAAACCTACAAAGCTAAATGCAAATACACTTTTCAACACAAGGAAGCTCTATTTTGCAGAAGACATTCCCACTGGAATGATGTTTGATAGCTACAAAGAAATTGTCAGACTGAATAATTAATTTTTATGCAAAGCCAAGCGAAGTTGGATAGGGAGTATGCTACCATGATAAAGTATGTGTCTGCATCATCGAATAACGCCATATGCAAAAGTCACCTTAAAATTGCTAGACTTGGTCAAAGCAAGTTCCCAAGTTAACCTTGTTTTGATAAGGAAAGGTTAACCACTCTCTCTAATTCTTGTTCCACACATGTTTCATCTTTTATATGTATACCCTCTTGCTACACATGAATGAAAACCCAGAAAAGATATTGCAAAGGCAAAGTTCAGATGATCTTATACCCCCCACCCCCCTCCCCCCAAAAAAAAACATGAGTATGGTAAATGCAGAATGTTGATTCATTCTTGCGTGTGAATATTTATTCCTACATATAATACATTTCCAGAATAGAATGGAAGCAAAAGAAATGCATATGTGATACCAATTGGTTGGCATTTAGGCTTAGTTGATGTTTCTACACTTACACTAGGCCTGGTGTTTCTAGGAGTTCGTCTTTTTTTTTTTTCTTTTTTCTTTTTTTGGTAAGCGATTTTTCAGTATAGAATAAGTGCATCATGTTCTAGATTACCCCAAATTTTCCCTAAAATACCATTCACTTACTAATGGAATGACACAGAGTATTTATCCTATAGTCGATCCCAACTAGTTTTGGATTGAAGTGTAGTTGATAAATTGATACAATTCATTTTCATTCAAATTGTTGGAATTTCAGGCGGCACATCATCATCGATGAAGCATTTTTTTCTCCTAAATGAAATGAAGCAAGAGTAATCTAAAACATCTCCTACACACTAACCTAAGAAGAAAAATGGGACAAAAAACTACAGCAAATATCACTCAATAACTAATAACAAGTAGTACAAGCTATCTGGAATGACACAGAGTATTTATCCTACAGTCGACCCAACTAGCTTTGGATTGAAATGTAGTTGATAGAATGATATTATTCATTTTCGTTCAAATTGTCGGGACTTCAGGCTGCATAGTGCATCATCTTCGATGAACCATTCTTCTCTCCTAAATGAAATGTAGCAAGAGCAAGCCAAACCATCTCCTACACACTAACCTAAAAAGAAAAACAGGACAGAAAACTACAGCAAGTATTACTCAATAGTAACTAATAACAACAAGTACAAGCTGCTATCGATAATCAAACGACCAAGGGAAATTTGCACTTTTAGTCCCTCAATTATCGGCAAATTCTAATTTTGGTCTTTGTGATGTCTGATTAAGCAAATGCAACCTTCAATAAATTGGAATGTGCACTTTTGATTCCTCTGCTTGTGTATCTTCAAAAATTTAACGAATCATATGACATTGCATCATTGGACTACCCATGTTTTACGTTAAATTTGGACTATCACTCCATAATCGAGGGTAACAATACACTTCTAAATTTAGTCTAAAGTAACATATAATAAATTGAAGATTAAATATCTTAGATATATGAATGTTTCACCTGAACAACAGGCAACATATAAGCAAGAGTCTTGCCAGAACCCGTATGCGAACCCAAAACCACACTTTTGCCCTCAATCACAGCAGGTATCCCAATTGACTGAATCTCAGTCGGCACTTCAATACCCATTTCACCTAACGCCCCCATTACCTCTTCACTCAAACCCAACTCCTCAAAACTCGATGCCACCGCCTTTTTCTTACTCTTCGTAACTCCATCATCATCCACCTCAGCTTTAAATTTTCGTGTTAATTGTTTGGGTTCTAAATTGGGCTTTGCAGATTCTTTAAGATGTCTAAGTCTAAGCCTTTCCAATAGAATTGAATGCTTAATGGGTTGAAGTAGAGATTCTTCAGCAGTAGTAGTAGTTGTGGCGGTGGTGGGGGAACAAAGGGGTCTAAACCCTAGTAAACCCCTTTGGGGAAGAAGTGGTTTTGTGGCGAAAGGAAAACGGGAATGGAGGAGAGAGAAAGAGAAACGGAGGGAAGAAGCGGAGGAGGAAGTGAGAGAGAGGTTTAGCAGTGCTCTTCCTGTTCCTCCCATGTTGCTCTGTGTTTTGGTTTGATGATTCAAACGGAGTACATAGCCTTCAGTTCTATTTTTGTGTGTATAAAGGACAAAAAATTTTATCTTCTAATCATTTCATGAACTTTGACCTACCCATATCTTGGCATATATTGCCCTCAGGAAAATAGAGTTTCTTTCATGTAGAAAAATTCAAATTATCCCCTTAACATTTAAGGATAGGGAAAAAAATATTTCTTTACGTTTTGAACGGAAAAGGGAATTCCTCCGTGCGGTAGGTTCGGTGAAATAATTTTTTATTAAAAATTTTTCTTTTTTGAATAGGTAATTTTTGGAATAAACAAGTTCTTTCATTATAGCCAAAAGCTCATATATGACAAATAATTATGATCTATATAATTATGAAGTACTCCATTAGCCTTCTTATCGCATAGTTTAAGATATGATGTAATACAAAAACACTTCCATAATAAATTTTTAAATGTGACATTATCAACTATAGTTTCTGTTCAATAAAGATATTTTTAGAATAAGTAAAGTCTAATAATTGCTTTAGTAATTTTAATATACAAAAAATATATAAATAAATTAATACTCATAGTAGCAGTTCTTTAATTTACTATATATGTTAGAGAATTGACTATTTCAGTGTATTTTTTCCATTCAAATTGAAATGCTAAAGCATCCATGGTGAAGGTGCGTTCATCATATTTCTTGAATTTTGTATGCAAGATTTTTTTTCTTTATTGCAAAAGTTTTAACAATGGCCTCAATATAACCTCTTTATAATAGAAAAATATTTTAAATTTTACAAGCAAGAAAGACGAAATTCAAATATTGATTTGGAAAAAAAATATATACTTCACGTTTGAAAGGATAGAGAGAGGGAAAAATTCTTTATTTTAATAAAGAAACTCTCACCAAAAAAACATTGCATAAGGGGGTTCTCTTACCCATTCAAAATGTAAGGGATATTATTTCCTAACCCTTAAACATGAAGGGGTAAAGTAGATTTTACTCTTTTGTGTAAATTAAAACATGTTATCTATAGTTCAAACTAGAGTACGAATATTCCCTTAATATTACTCCACTAATATCATACATGCGTTTGGATATTTAAGGAAATTGCTTTAAAATAATAATGTACATTTAGCATTGTACAATGCTCTAATTTTGCTAGGGTGACGGTAGTCATTAAAGATGGCTTTTTCCTTCACCAAAGCCAAGGGAGGGCAGGAAGGAGCCAAAAAGGTAAACTCCTAAAATTTGAAAATTATTGAAAATAAATCAAACCTTCTTTAATAATGATCATGTTAATGTATACTGTCTTTGAATTTGTATTTAATAATGATCACGAATATGTGATTTTTCTCGACTTGTTTTACCATTCTTAAGTCTTAGTTATTGCAAAGCTTATATTCCGTCCGTTCACTTTTACTTCATACGAGATTTTTCACGCCTCTTAAGAAACAATGATTACCACAATAATCCTATTAATTGATACTGAATAATTGAACTCAAATTCCAAATAACTTCTGAACAAAAAAATACTTCAAAGAACAAGAAAATAAAAGATGATTTTAATGTACTTTTGTGTTTAACGAAGGGGGATAATGAAGAATTCTCTATGAATTCCAATATTGAGCATTAGAAAGCTACAATTGACCATTATTTATTTAAGAAATGTTGGTTAATAAATTATGGGTAAAATAGAAAAAATATTATCTTCTCTTGATATGCGTAAAGTGACAAATAAAAATAAAAATTTATTTTTAGTACATCTGCCAAGTAAAAGTGAATGGACCCCACAAATTATTTTAAATTTGTGACGGTTTTCAAAGATAACTAGTTACAGTTTATAACCTCACAATATGATCCCACTGATTTCGCGAAAAGTAGTTCTTTGCTCAGGAATTAGTACTTGGAAACATGTTATAATGGCTAGCCTGATTCCATTCCTTTTCTTTGTTTCTAACTAAATAGACGGAAACCAGCTCTATCATAATGTATTTTGATTCTCAATCTTTGTCGATGGCATCATCTCTTACTCTGCTGATAATGCTTTCCAGGTTCTGAACCTAACAAAGGAGACAAAGAGGATACTTCCACAGAGTTGAATGGCAAACTTGCTCTTCCCGTATTTGCCAAATAATTCCTGCGAAACAGCTTGTAGCTTTCATTTTGTTTAACAATGCAGTAGCGACATTCTCTTATAATTCAACTATTTGTAATGCACCCCTTTGTATGAGCAGAACTGGTGTTTCGCATGATAAATTTTGAGTACCGTGCAAGAGTTAGTATTAATTTAGTTTGATGAATTTCTAATGTTTGCTATTAAGGGTCATGTGTAATGGAATAATGCTACAATCCGCTATTTTTTTTTAAAAAGAATGAGATCATACTACGGGGGTTATAAGCCCCCTAATATATATATATATAGTATCTTTTAGGCGTTTATTATTTTCTTATCATGTTCGCGTTTTCTATCTTAACTTTTCATACTTACTTTACTAATATGAGTTCATTCTGTTTTATTTCTTAAAATAATTAAAAATAAAAAATAAAAAAGACTAAACATCTCTTTCCCAAATCCCCTAGGAAATCTCAAGTCCAAAAGCGACTCTATTTTGGCGTGGTTAGTTTACATCTTGCTTCCTCCGATAGGAAGAATTGATCATGTAAGGTTGATCACTCTGGCCCCTATAGGAAATAAACCAGCCCCTCATCCGAAAGAGGGTAAATAGAGTAGTGTTCGGGCTTACGGCACAATGACAAACAGGGTAAATATCTTATAAGAGGTTGAATACTAAGTTCAAGGCAATGTAGAACAGTAGCAGTTACAATTCCAACTCATATATTAGTATATAACTCAAAAGGAAAAGAAAATGCTTTTCGAAGTTCAGAAAGAAAATCCAAGTATCTAACAATCCATGGGGGAGCAAATGCAAAATCACAATCTTTATCACAGCAGCCTGCCATTGCGAGTACTAAATCTGGTTGAATTTTCACACCTCCAATATCTGAACGTGACAAAAGATAAGAGCTTCTTCTGAAACAACACCGAAGCCATCTGGAGACTATTCAATCCAAACGACGTGGGTACACAAGACTGTTTATGGCCAAACGATGATGATACTGTCACACAAAAACTACTCAACAACATGGATTATGGTACACTATCCAATTGTTATGCCCAACTTAGCACGCACAACCACTTCTCTGCTCTGTCTCTGAAACTGCCTCCGGAATGCCCTGGAAGTATCTGAAAACAATGGTAAATAAGAGAGAGTTTTCAAGTCTTCTAGCACCCCAAGAGCATTATTTCAATGTAGAGAGAAGGGTAGACATGGGAATTTAAGAACAGTAACTAGAAGTTAGATAAGTGCTAATGACAGGAAGATAAACTATACATGGCACATTGAAGAAGCCACACTTACCCATCCAACAACTCAGTGTGTACACTGAATGTCTTAATAGAATCTACCTCCAGATACAAAGAATCACTAGAAAGCACCATGTTGTAATATAACCTAAATATTCCAAGCACATCAAAATGCCAACCTGTTTTTACATACAGCATGTTTATGGAGAAAATCTTGACTAGATCCAGAACTGCACTCGTTCTGTAAGTCTAAAGCCCAAAGGTTCACCAATTCGGAATAATCGAAAATATTCCATACCCATCTTACATTCAAGGGGATCCTAGAAGCAATGCACTTCCACTTCTAAGTCATTTCATCATAATTCACCATTTGAGCCGAAAAGCACTAAATCAGCCACTGAGAGAAGAAATGAGCAAGAGCCACAATGGTCCATATATACTAGGAGTATTACACAATTTATTCAGCTGCCTGGCATGAATAAAGTTATAACCAGCAGAAGCGCCAGTTCAAGCTCCTCCTCTTCAACTTGACAGAGTAGAACCAGATTAGTCTTCACTGACAGAAGACTAATCCAAACAAGTTTCCAAACAATATAAACTTGAATTGAAATACTATGTGTTACGTCATGCCCACTTAATTCATCCCTAAGGCCATGTTTATGCTCTCAATTATTTATGTCCTATGATTTTAAGTTACTAACCAACAACCTTGGTAGAGCAGATATGACATTGTGAAGACCTTTACACTGCAAATCTTACTCATTACAATATACAGGTAATTCTCTATTTTATACTCCTCCAATATAAGAGACAAAGGAAATGCTGGACAGTAATAAACCAATTAGAAGGACATCAACAACCAATGTCACTAAGGAATGAAGCAACATGAATAAGACAATGAAGAGAAGAATCAGGCTGCATAATGGTCGACCTGTGAAGAACAATTGATATCGTTCACAGTTATAAACATAAATAAAAGTTACTATCTGTTCCTCAGCGTTGTTGGAGGTGAGCGTAAAGCGCGCTTAAGCTTTCAAAATCAGGTTGTACGCTTTGGTGGAGGCGCAAGGTACTGAGGCGTGTGCACCTTCAGCAATGGGTTCTGTTTTTAAGGAAACAATATCATATATATATCTAATTATAATTTTTTCATTCTTTTGTCCAAATAATTATTTTTTGTATTTATAGTTACATTCTCTTTGCATTCTATTTCTATGTTTTATTTTTCTTCATTGGAGCTTTTCTATGCTAACGCCCACGCTTTAATTGCACTTTCCGCTTAAAGCTCCAAAGTTTTTGGATCTTTTTTCGCTTTTGCCTATTCTGTTGTTCCTTAAGCCTAGTAATAACTTCCACTAAAATCATGACAGAGATGAATACCATTCATGTCCCTTATATTAGGAGAATATCTTTTATATTAGGAGAATATCTTTTATATTAGGAGATTATATTTTATATTAGGAGAGTATCTTTTATGTTAGGAGAATATCTTTTATTATTCCATATCTTCCATTGATTTGACTTAGTATCTATACTAATCCCTATTGGTCTTTGATTTGTATTCTAGCACTATAAATAGGGATCATGTAAACCATTGAGAATCAACAAAGAAGATCATATTCCTTCATGGTAATCAGAGCCTTTCTACCCTAATTTTTTTCTTTTATTCGTCCATCCCCTCATCATGGGTGATGAACCGGCCACTATTAACAACAACAACCCCATTGCCGACAAACAACCACTACACCCGGCCTATACGGTCACCAACATCAACAACAAGATTCGTATTCTTAATGGCAAGAAGGTCTCATACTCTTCTTGGGTCAAATTATTCAAGCTACACGTCTGTGCCTACAAAGTACTTGATCACATCG
>MCJB01050636.1:114106-151969 GCA_002018475.1 Nicotiana obtusifolia | reverse complement strand
CGCCGGAGAAGGAACTAGTGACGGTTCCACAGTTAGACCTGAGCAGTTCGTGGAGTTAGCTCGCCAAAACGAGCAGAGGGACGGAGGTGCTCAAAATGTCAGGACCATGACGATTCCCCGGGGTGTCATGCCACCATTAATGCCAGCCCGGAGAAACATAGCACCTGTAGGGAATATGAGAGCAGCCCGAGAGGATGATCAACCCGAGTTCGATGAATTTGAAGATGATGATTTGGGGCCACGGAATCCAAGAGTTGGGCAGAGGAATGGAGGCCGAGACTACGTGGGAAGACGTGGTTATGATCATGGTCTGAGAGGGAGGCTTAGAGGTTTTGGTGGAAGGAACTTAGAGTATGACTTTGATGAGCATGTTGAGCATTATGAGGACTTCCAACCAATCTTACCAAACCGAGGGGGCCGAGGCCATGTCCGAGACAGTAGGTTGAACAACGTCAAGGTTACTATCCCTGCTTTCAAAGGAACTAGTGATCCTGACCGATTTTTAGAGTGGAAGCATCAAGTTGAGTGGATATTTGAAATTAATGATATGTCTGAAGAGAAGAAGGCTACATATGCCATTGCTGCTTTCGAGTCCTATGCTTCGACTTGGTGGGAGGCTGAGAAAAGATCCAGAGTTAGACATAACCAACCAGCACGCATAACATGGATAGAATTGAAGCAAATAATGACTCGTAAATATGTGAACCCACGGCACAAGCAAGAACAGTTACGGAAGTTGTATGATTTGAAACAAGGGTTGAAGTCCGTGGAGGAATACTATGATGACTTTGAGAAGATTCGTCTATCACTTGACATGGAAGACGACGAAGAAGAAGAGGCTATTATCCGATTCAAGAATGGGTTGAATAATGATATCTCCAATCAGTTGAGACTAATGTGTTCATTGCTCTTCATGATGTGTTCTTAGCTGCCATTGAAGCCGAAAAGATGATTAAAGAAAGCCGGGCAGCTCGATATAGAGGGGCTTCAGATTCCACTATCATACGTCGAAACAAAGAGTGGACGACGCCGAACACTGGGGGAGCAAGCCAAACCCGAGAGCCTAGAGCAAGCAAAAACCAAGAGATTAAGAAGCTAGCCCAAGCTACGACACCTGGGGTCGAACCTAAGGGGTCCGGAGGTAATTCTAAGACTCAACTCAATTCTCCTAGCGCATCTTCTTTTCAGTGTCACAAATGCAAAGGCTATGGGCATTTCGCTAAGGATTGTCCAACACGGAGGACCATGTTAATTCTTGATGATGGAACTGTGTGTGAAGAAGAAAGTGAAGAAGAGAATGAGGATGATAAGGGGGCAGAATTGGTTGAGTGCGGAGAGGAAGAGTTAGAAGAAGAGGGTGTGAATATGTTCTTGGTGGTACGTAGGAACTTGAGCACTATGAACGTACAGGAGGAAGGAGATATGCAGCGTGAGAACTTGTTTCATGCCAGATGTAGGGTGAAAGAAAAGGTGTGCTCGATGATAATAGATTCCGGAAGTTGCTTTAATGTAGTAAGCCACACGTTAGTGACTCAACTTAGTATACCTACGAGGAAACATCCCCGTCCTTATAGATTGCAGTGGTTGAGTGAATGTGGTGAATTAAAGGTAGTAAGGCAGGCACTCATTAAGTTCAAGGTGGGAGCTTATCAGGATGAAATCTTGTGTGATGTGTTGCCTATGCAGGCGTGCCATTTACTATTGGGCAGGCCTTGGCAGTTTGATAGATATGTTGATCATGTGGAAGGGCCAACACTTATACAGTCAAGCTGGAGGGCAAGAGTTACGTACTTAAGCCCTTAACACCGCAACAGATTAGTGATGATTACAAGCGCATGAGGGAACTGAAAGAGGTGGCTAGAGCTAAGACTCCAATGGAGGCCAAATCCGAAGCCATAGCCAATGCTAGTACATCGAACCTGTCAGGTAATATTTGTGCCATGATGCAACCAGGTGAGTATTTAAGAGGTAATGATAGTTCTAAACTCTTAATTTGCCTAATTCATAAGGGTGTTTACTTGAGCTCTAATGATGAAGTTTCTACTAACGTTCACCCCATGTCTAGTGTTGTTGATGATGTTTTACAGGAATATGTAAACATGCGGCTAGGAGATGGTTCATTCCAAGTATTGCAGGAGATCAATAACACGCCTATGTTATAGACCTACCTGGTGAGTCTAGTGTTTCTAAGACATTCAACGTTTCTGACTTAACTTCTTGTGTTGCAGGTAGTGCCCCTTTGAAAGACGAAGATGGTTTAATTTCGAGGACGAAATTCTCTCAAGAGGGGGAGAATGATGCAAATAAATTTGATCAAGTGTTATCAATGCCATCTATGAACATGACAAGAAAAGGCGTTGGTTAGCCTTGGAGAAAATCGAAGCGTCCATAAATCTTGCTGTGGACGAATCTTGGGTTGAAGATGTATATTTGTGTTTATGTTGTATTATTGTGTAGTTATTGAAGACATTAATTCTTTACTTGTTTGGTCCTCCGTGACTATTTCTTATACTTAGCCAGATTGTGGCCTTTTTGTTAATTAGTTGTTTCCTAGTTGATTTAGGTTAACTAGTTATTCTTTTCCTAGTTGATTTAGGTAAAGGCTCATTCTATATAAGCCTAAACACTTCATTATTTTGATACCTTTTGACATTATTATCAATCAAAAACCGGCAGCACATTGCTCCCAAAATCGTGTGAATTAACTTGTCCAATTTTGGTGTGATTCAAAATTGAACTTGTTCCTTTGTTTGATCGAACAGTTTGCAAGACCATTGTTGTCTTGAGGGTTGTTCGTATAGTATAGGTACTCCGTGACTTCATCAAGAAGGTAAGTAGACTAGTTCCTACTTGTTGTCTTGATAGTTCATTGAGCGTCTTGCTTCTATCTTTTGTTTTCTTATTTCTGCTTTTTATATTGCATCACTTCTCATTGTCATTTTTGGGGTATTCATTTACGAATAAAGTATATATGGTTCTCAACTTAAATTTTATGACTACGATAATTTCTACAGCTTTATTGTAGAAATGGAATCAGTAGAAAATCTATTAATGAGTTAGGTTGTAATAGAAACCTTAAATTATTCTAAAAATTTTGCAATGATCAAGAAATAGTAATAAAATATCATCATTTATGAGCATACATAGAATCAGATAATGACACATAGAAATTGTACAAAAAACACATATAGAAGCATGCTCTCATCAATTCATAATATGCAGGACATGATCTATTCATCTTATCAAGAAATTAAGAAATTAAATTATTTGCTTTATCTCATCATAATTAATTGGCAATGTGTAATTTGAACATAAGTTTGTGACCATAATTGATGATTTATATTGGCAGAGAAACACAAACAAGATAATAAAGAGCAAAAGTCCAAAATAACAAGGTAGAAGAAGTGATTCACGTATAGAAGCTTCCCTTCTCTTTTAGAAAATAAAGCACCACAAAATCTTTAAAGAAACTAAAATGGTCAAATATCCCTATCCAAAAGAAACCGTCATAATTAACTAATACTAACCATTGAGTCATACGAAGTTTGAACTGATAGTTTTTGCTAAGTAAACAAAAAATTAAACTTAGGAGTATATTTTTATTGGATATGGATATCACCGGGATTAAGCATACAAATTTGGTAAGAAAAGTGAAGAAAGAAGGCGTTGTTTGGTGAGGGCATGTTAAGAAGCTAATTTGAAGAGTGAGGAGAGCAGCGACTCTTCGCCGAGAGTAGCGATGTAAAACCGTAAAGATGGCAACAATTGAAAAACTTAAGAACGATAGTTAATGATCTTTAGGTTAATTAAACTAATAAAAATGACAATTAAGTAATCTAAGTTTTAATTTAGAGGGTTCTTGCTCTTACAGTAATATAAATAGATAGATAAAGAAGTAAAATTAAAAAAAAAATGCTTTGCAAGTTGGAGCTAAAAAGTAAAAGCAGAAAAATAGAATTAGAGACATGGTTGCTTTATACATACTATAATTTGGGGGAAACCGTCGAAACTCACAACCGCCCCGTCCCGCATTAAATTTTCAAAAAACAGTTTTAACCCGTCTCGCACCCGCAATCGTCCCGCATAAGATCAAATCCACTCCGCTCCACATAAAAGCAAACCCCCTCCTCCGCACCCACACCGTCCCATTGCCATTCTTACTTTCCGTCCCTTTATCTGCTTTTTCTCTTTTCTTTTCAAGTCCTTGGAGAGAAAGACTACACAATGGATAAAAGAGTGGAGGGAATATTCTTTTGGACAGGGAAAAAAGGATGTGATCATATGTGTGCAAGTGTATGTAAATTATGTGTGTGAATGTATGAAAATTGGATAAAAATGAAGAAAGATCCTAATGAAACTAGGAGACAAAATTAAATAAATAAAACAATATTATGCTAATATTTTGAAGGACAAAATATAAGAAACTGTTAAAGAAAATTACAAAATACTAGCTTGTCCAAAATTTAGAAGAAAATATATTGTTTTTGTGCATTTTTCTTTCGTTTGCAATTTAGGACAAAATTTATACTCTAAGAATATGACTATTTTTGTGTAATTTTTTTTTAAAAAATTTTCTTAGCTAAAACTTATAAAAAAAGAAAAACAAAAGCTAAAAATATTAAATTTAAACTTAAAAAATATTTGTATACTAAAAAGTAGTAAAATGTTCGGGTAGGATAAAAATTAAGTGTTCATCGCTCAAATCATGTGAACATTATGTTTCATTCAAAATGTTATGCTTAGAGGATGAGCTTCATCTTTGGGGCTTTGATTTGATCTTAATGTATGTATGTAGGACAATTGCTCGATGGACTAATGAGTCGAGTAGATTGGTGACACGTTAATGAATGAATGTCGGGTTTTTTCTTTGTTTATTGGGTTTGCAAGTGAACTCAATCTTGAACATAGAATTTCCTGTCTCCTTGTTTGGAATTGGGGTTGATATTAATTATATTGCTCATTTTTCTCTCTTCTAGAGGATTAAGGTTCCATTGCATTCTAAAACCCAGATATTAATTGATGATTTTACAAAATTAATGTCTTGTTTACCGTTAGTCTTCAACCACTCTTGCTTTGTAATTTTTTAAAATGAAATTCTCTTTCTCCTTTTTGTTCATATATCTATTGTTGAACTCACATTATTGGTGACTCACGATTCCTCATTACATCTTGGAATGACTGCAAGTATATGTCCTGGTTGTAATACTATTTTGTGCGCGTAGAGCCCCATCGGGACGTGTGATATTTGGTTAAAAATCTATGTTTTTGCATGTAATTTCCTTATATTATGCCTCGATCTTGTTAACTGCAATGTGAATATTTATGATTCAAGCTAAATAATGGTATTTATACGCGTAGGAGTAAATTGGAAGTGATTTGGAAAGTTGCATGCAAAGTGAAGTAAAAAAAAGGGAAGAATTTGAAGGAAGCAAAACGCCGTGACAGCAGGCTATTGAATGTCCAGGTTCGCGCCAAGCACAAAGAGAGACGCCCAAGGGCGGATTTTGTCCTAATTTGGTTGGGACTTGGAGATTTCAACCCTACACGTCCCTAACATGTATAAAAGGGGTTGTAAACCTATTTTTGAGGGGTTGAACATTATTTGTAGGCGAGAACATCACGTGGAACAACTTTTAGAGGAGAAAATCATCGAGTTCTTCATTCCATCATCTTTTCTTTGTAATTTTTTATGCAAAATACTTGGAAAATTGTTACTACGAACATGAGTGGCTAAGCACTCTAGTTTCTAGGGTTGTGGTTGACATGATTATTAACGTTTTGTAACGATTCGGCTGGTCGTTTTGAGAGTTGTAGCCCCGTTCCTTCATTTGCTGCTCATTTTATGCTTAATAGTTGCTATATGACTTGCGGGGGTAGTTGGTTCGGTTCCGGGGATATTTCGGAATAAGTTGAGACACTTAGTCTCAATGTTGCTTTTTTTTTTCACCGGGCTTGGACCATATCTGATTTCTAGCTTGAATTAAGGCTTCGAAGCCCCTCTCCTCTCTCTGTAACTAGAGAGGTAGGCAAACCTGAGTTTAGAGCCACCTCGATTCGGGATGTCGGAACATCAACCGGATCGGAAACCGAATCCTAAAGTGACTTCGGAACAGGTTCGAGAGCTTCGATCGAAAACCTTTCCTATCTAGTGTCAGCTGATCCTTCAGCGTCTGCACCAACTAAATCGGAAGCTTAATTCGAAAGACGAGAGTAGGCTCGAGGATAGAAGTAGCTCGATTGCCTTCCCGCTTGATATCTTGTTTTCCTTATCTCGTGCAATTAAAGGGAACGAGACTGGAAAGCCCAAACTGAGCCCGGCGGGGGAATGCTTACCGATACCGAAGCCGTTCCGCTCATCCCTCTTTCCTTTCGAGGAGGGACTTCGTTCCCAACGTTTAGATTGAGTAGACATCAAAGGGGAGAGAAGACGATAGCCTGCACCAGCTAAGTCTTGAACAATCTCAGTACATATGCCGCAAGACGATTCCACATATTGAGGTCGAAATGGGATAAGGTGTTTTCACGTCTTACCGTAGTGCCCGCTTTGTCTTGGTTTTCGATTGATGAATAAGAAGGAAAATGGAACAATTCTATTTTTTACTCTCCCCATGCTACGTGTCCTTTGGACCCTTCGTCCGCCCCCCACTACTGGAAGCAATTGGGAGCTTTAGTTAAAAAGATTAATCGGATGTTGGCTTATGTGTGAACGACTCCGAAATGGTATTTTGATGGATCAGTTAGCTCTGTTGGGTGATTTTGGACTTAGTAGTGCGTCCGGATAGTGATTTGGAGGTCCGTAGTTAAATTAGGCTTGAAATGGCGAAAGTTAAAAATTTAGAAGTTTGACCGAGAGTTGACTTTGTGGTTACCGGGCTCGGATTTTGGTTCCGAGAGTTGGAGTAGGTCAGTTGTGTCATTTATGACTTGTGTGCGAAATTTGAGGTCAATCGGACTTGATTAGATAGGTTTCGCTATCGATTGTAGAAGTTGGAATTCCTTAGTTTTCATTAGACTTGAATTGGAGTGCGATTCGTGTTTTTGAAGTTGTTTGATGTGATTTGAGGGCTCGACTAAGTTTGTATCGTGTTTTAGGACCTGTTGGTGCGTTTGGTTGAGGTCAGATAAAGTTCGGATGGTTATTGGATCGAAAATAGGACTTAGAGCATTGCTGAAGCTGGGAGTCTTCTGGTATGATTGCCCCTGCCAGGGGATTGGTCGCAGGTGCGAAGCCATAGGTGCGAAGAGGGAATCGCAGAAGCGGCCTGGAAGGATGTGGACTGGTTGCGTAGAAGAGGCATTTTGGGCGCATATGCGGAACTGCAGATGCGGTGAGTTTGAGCGCAGTAGGGAGGGGCAGCGCAGGAACGTGAAAGAGGTCGCACCTGCGTTTGCGCAGAAGCTGAGCTTGTTCTGCGGGTGCGAAGGTCGGGTTTCCAGTGGTTCACCGCAGAAGCGGGAGATTGGTTGCTTCTGCCACACCGCAGATGCGGGTAAGTTGTTGCAGGTGCGAAAAGCCTGGACACAAATATAAACGTTGGGTTCCGAGGGTTTTATCATTTCTTGACTTTGCAAACTCGGATCGGGGCAATTTTTGAGAGGGATTTCGAAGGGTTTCTTAAGGTAAGTCACTTGTGGTCATTTCTATTCAATAATCTTGATTCCTTATTGAATTTTCCACCTAGTTTGTGTATTTTTGAGGTGTAATTTTGGGGGTTGAGGCTAGGGAATTGGAGAATTTAATTTGGGGATTTGAGTGACGAGTTGGTATTGGATTTTGGTAAAATTAGTATGATTAGACTCGTGGTTGAATGAGCTTCCGGATTTTGTAACTTTTGTTGGATTCCGAGATGTGGGCCCGAGGGTTGACTTTTGAGTTGACTTTTTGACTTTTGATTAAGAACTTAGCACTTTTATATGAAATCGATTCCTATAGCTTGAGTTGATAGTATCGAATTATTTGTGGCTAGATTCGAGGTATTCGGAAGCCGTTTCGCGAGGCAAGGGCTTGTTGGAGCAGAGTTTTGCATAGTTTGAGGTAAGTAACACTTCTAAACTTGAATCTGGAGTGTGAAACCCCGAATTACGTATTATGTGATTGGTGTTGAGGTGACGCACATGCTAGGTGACGGGCGTTTGGGCGTGCACCGTAGGAATTGTGACTTGGTAAATTCCATGGAATTGTATAGTTGATTAATCTTGTTGTTATCGTATTTTTACCATGTGTTTGAGAAATTGAGCTGCCAGTCATGTTAGAAATCCTGCTTACGCTACGTGTTTGTACTGTTGAGACCCACAGAGGTCGTGTTACATGTTGAACTATTTGCTTAACTTGTCATTTTATACTCAGTCACAACTATTATTTGCATATCATATCTCAGTCTCCGTTGTCCTTTATTGATACATCATATCATCATCGTTTGGGCTGATTATCATGTTTCTTGTGAGTCCGAGGGACTGGAGAGATTAATGACTGAGTGAGGCTGAGGGTCCATTGTGAGTGATATTCATGGGATCGGGATGCATGCCGCAACAGGCTTTATTGATTCATGCAAGGATTTGGCTTATTATAGTGCTTGGGCGGGAACTGCCCCTCCGGAGTCTGCACATCCATAGTGGGCGTAGTTGCTAGCGTTACATTTGGGCTGGATCTCCCTGGTTTATTGGCATTTGGGCTGGATCTTCCCTAGGCTAGATTTTCCCTGTTATGTGTTGAGTTTTATTGCAAAACCTGAAAGCATGTCTAAATTCTTTTACCGTTACCTACAGATTATGAATTTCTAAGATATCACTGTCATATTTTCTGTGGTTTTCCGTAAATGTTAATTCTGTATTTGGGCTGTAAATGTTCTAGTCCGTCACTATTTTCAATTCAAATGTTAGATTTGTTACTTATTGAGTTGGTTGTACTCACGCTACACCCTGCACCTCGTGTGCATATCCAGGTGTTTTCGGTCGCGGTGGTTGCTGATTCACAGAGTTCAGACACTCAGAGATCATTGAGATAGCTGCTTTGGCGTCTAGGCCTTGACTCTCCTCCCCTACCTTTTAGTTTATTTATTCAGTTCTACTTTTCAGATAGTGTACTAAACTATGTCATTATGTAGATGCTCACGTACTCAGTGACACCCCGTTTTCGGGAAAACCTATGTATTGAGTTATGATATTCTATCCCGTTTCATAAGATTTTTATTTATTTAAATTGTTTTAGTATATTTCAAGTTGAAAGTGTTGGAAATGTCTGAGTAGTCGGCTTGCCTAGTACCATGATAGCGCCATTACGACAGGTTGGATTTTGGTCGTGGCAAGTTGGTATCAGAGCCAGGTTACATAGGTCTCACGATTCATGAGCAGGTTTACTAGAGTCTTGCGGATCGGTACAGAAACGTTTTCTTATCTTCAAGAGGCTGCCGAACTCTTAGGAAACTCCACATTCTTGTACTCTTGTCGTGCGAATTTGTTGATTCCGGGAACTAAACCTCTGTTATTCTATTCTCTTATAGATGATGATGACACGTGCAACCGGGCCAGACAGATAGCCACCAGTACCACTAGCTAGGGCCACGAGAGGCCAGGGTCGCGATAGGGGCCACGGTAAGGATAAAGGTGTAGCTCGTACAACAGCTAGAGCAGCACTTGTAGATCCACCAGTTTCTCCAGCTTAGGAGCAGGTTTAGATGTGGTTGAGCCAGTGGGGCCAGCTCAGGCACCAGCTGTGCCCATTATGATTCTAGGCCTTTAGGAGGCTTTGGCTCAAATTTTGACTGTGTGCACTAGCCTTGCTCAAGTGATTTCTGTTCAGAGCACACCAGCCACTTCTCAGGCCAGGGGAGGTAAACAGACTCTCGTCGTACGTACTCCAGAGCAGGTGATGCAGGGACTTCAGACCCCGGGGGTACTACCAGCCAGCCGGTTGTAGTTGCGCAGGCCTAGGTGGGTCCCGTTATGACTGATGATGAGCAGAGGAGACTAAGGAGATTTGAGAAGCTCCAGCCTCCATCATTCACTGGGGTTGAGTCAGAGGATGCCCAAGACTTCTTGCATAGGTGCTAGCGGATTCTTCGCACAACGGGTATTTTGAAGACTAGTGGGGTCTCATTCACTACTTTTTAGTTTACTGGGGCTGCCTTCAAATGGTGGGAGGCCTATGAGAGGCGCATGCTAGTCGGTGCAGCACCAGTTACATGGCATGAGTTCTCCGTTCTCTTCTTGGAGAAGTTTGTGCCACAGACCCGCAGGGAGGAGCTGCACAGGCAGTTCGAGCAGCTATGTCAGGATGGTATGTCTGTGACCCAGTATGAGATGAGGTTTTCAGAGTTGTCTCATCACGCAGTTTGGTTGGTTCGCACTGAGAGGGAGAGGATTAAGAGGTTCATTGATGGCCTCTTCTATCAGTACTATTTTGTTATGACTCGACGAGGTGGTTGATATTACTCGGCGGATGAAGATGGTTCGTATTCAGGAGCGTGAGGAGAAGGAGTCCAAGAGGCCTCGTGGTTCGGGTGGTTTTAGTGGTGTTCCTTCTGGGGGACAGTCTTACCACAGTAGGGGCCCTCCTTATAGGCTCGCTCAGATGGCTCATCCAGCTCATCCTGGTGCATCATCCAGCCATGGTTCGTACAGTGCTAGACCGGGTCAGTCATCTCTTAGTGCTCTCCTAGCTCAGAGTTCATCTCGTGCATCTTCAGTTCAGGGTTCATCTGCACCAGGTTCCTCTGGTAGTTATTCTGGTTCTCGAGGTCCGCCTTAGTATTTACCACCTTTTTCCGAGAGGGGATGTTTCGAGTGTGGAGAGATGGGTCATATGAAGAAGTTTTGTCGCCGCCTTATGGGAGGTCCAGCTTAGTAAAGGAGTCAGGACACGACTTCAGCACCAGTTACTTCACCACCTGCCCAGCCAGCTCGGGATGGGGCTCAGGAAGCTAGAGGTCGCCCTATAGGGGGAGGCCGATCAGGTGGTGGTCAAGCCCAATTCTATGATATTCCTACCGAGCCAGATGCCATTGCTTCAGATACAGTGATCACATGTATTGTCTCAGTATGCCACATGGATGCTTCTGTATTATTTAACCCTGGTTCCACTTACTCGTATGTATTATCATATTTTGCTCGTTCTCCGGATATGCCCCGTGTGTCTTTAGCTTAATCTATTCGTACATCTACGCCAGTGGGTGATACTATTATTGTGGACCGTGTATGTCGGTCATGTGTAGTGACTATTGGGGGATTGGAGACTAGAGTTGATCTCTTATTGCTTAGTATGGTTGATTTCGACGTGATCTTGGGTATTGATTAGTTGTCTCCATGTCATACTGTTCTGGATTGCCATGCTAAGACTGTGACGTTGGCGATGGCGGGATTGCCAAGGATCGAGTAGAGAGGTTCTCTAGACTATGTTCCCAGCAGAGTGATTTCATATTTGAAGGCCCAACGGATGGTTGGGAAGGGGTGTCTGTCTAATTTGTCCTTTGTGAAGATGTGGATGCTGATACTCTTACTATTGATTCTGTTCCAATGGTACGAGATTTTCCGGATGTATTTCCTGCAGACCTGCTGGATATGCCGCTCGATAGGGATATTAACTTCGGTATTGACTTGGTGCTGGGCACTCAACCTATTTCTATTCCTCCGTACCGTATGGCACCAGCTGAGTTTAAAGAATTGTAAGAGCAACTTTAGGAACTTCTTGATAAGGGGTTTATTAGGTCTAGTGTGTTGCCTTGGGGTGCACCGCTTCTGTTTGTGAAGAAGAAGTATGGTACTATGCAGATGTGCATAGACTATAGGCAGTTGAATAAAGTTACAGTCAAGAACAAGTATCCTTTGGCGCACATTGATGATCTATTTGACCAACTTCAGGGAGCGAGGATGTTCTCTAAGATTGATTTGAGGTCTGGGTATCACCAGTTGAATATTTGGGACTCGGATGTTCTAAAGACATCATTTAGGACCCGTTATGATCACTGTGAGTTCCTTGTGATGTCTTTTGGGCTGACCAGCACCCCAACAACATTCATGCATTTGATGAACAGTGTATTTCAGCCATATCTCGACTCGTTTGTCATATTATTCATTGATAATATCCTAGTGAACTCACGTAGCCAGGAGGAACATGCCAGCATTTGAGGATTGTGTTGCAGTGGTTGAGGGAGAAGAAGCTTTATGCCAAGTTCTCCAAGTGTGAGTTTTGGCTTAGTTCGGTGGCGTTCTTGGGGCGCGTGGTGTCCACTTAAGGGATTAAGGTGGATCCAAAGAAGATAGAGGCAGTTCAGAGTTAGCCCAGACCGTCTACAGCTATAGAGATTCGGAGCTTTCTCGGCTTGGCCGGTTATTATCATCGCTTCGTGGAGGATGTTTCGTCTATTGCATCACCTTTGACCAAATTGACCCAGAAAAGTGCTCCTTTCAGGTGGTCGGATAAGTGTGAGGAGAGCTTTCAGAAGCTCAAGACTGCTTTCACCACAACTATAGTTCTAGTTTTGCCTTCAGCGTCAGGCTCTTATATAGTGTATTATGAGGCTTCTCGTATTGGTATTGGGTGTGTCCTGATGCATGGGGGTAGAGTGATTGCTTATGCTTCACGTCAGTTGAAGCCTCATGAGAAGAACTACCGAGTCAAGGATTTGGAGCTAGCAGCCATTGTTTATGCATTGAAGATTTGGAGACATTATCTCTATGGTGTGTCTTGTGAGGTTTTTACGGATCATCAGAGTCTCCAACACTTGTTCAAATAAAAGGATCTAAATTTGAGGCAGCGGAGATGGTTGGAGCTGCTAAAGGACTATGATATTACTATTTGTATCATCCCGAGAAGGCCAATATGGTGGCCAATGCCTTGAGTAGAAAGGCGATGAGTATGGGTAGCTTTGCATTTATTCCTGTTGGTGAGAGACCGCTTGCAGTTGATGTCAAATCCTTGGCCAACCAGTTCGTGAGATTAGATGTTTCGGAGCTCAGTCGGGTTCTAGCTTGTGTGGTTTCTTAGTCTTCCTTATTTGATCGCATTAGAGAGCGTCAATATGGTGATCCCCATTTGCTTGTCCTTAAGGACACGATTCAGCATGGTGATACCAAGGATGCTACTATTGGGGATGATGGGGTGTTGAGGATACAGGGTCAGATTTGTGTGCCTAATGTGGATGGGCTACGGGAATTGATTCTTGAGGTGGCCCACAGTTCGCGATATTCCATTCATCTGGGTACCGCAAAGATGTACCAGGACTTGAGGCAGCACTATTGGAGGAGGAGGATGAAGAAGGATATAGTGGGATTTGTAGCTTGGTGCCTTAACTGTTAGTAGGTGAAATATGAGCATCAGAGACCGGGCGGATTACTTCAGAGGCTTGAGATTCAAGAGTGGAAATGGGAGCGTATCACCATGGATTTTGTAGTTGGACTCCCGCGGACTTCGAGGAAGTTTGATGCTATTTGGGTGATTATGGATCAGTTGACCAAGTCCGCGTATTTCATTCCAGTTGGAACTACTTATTCTTCAGAGCAGTTGGCTGAGATCTACATCCGTGAGATTGTTCGCCTTCACGGTGTGCCGGTGTCCATCATTTCAAATCGGGCATGCAATTTATACCGCAGCTTTGGAGAGCAGTGCAGCGAGAGTTGGGCACACAGGTTGAATTAAGTACATCATTTCACCCTCAGATGGATGGGCAGTCCGAGCGCACTATTCAGATATTGGAGGATATGCTGCGCGCTTGTGTCATAGATTTCGGGGGTTCTTGAGATCAATTTCTGCCGCTCGCAGAGTTTGCCTACAACAACAACTACCAATCAAGCATTAAGATGGCTCCGTATGAGGCTTTGTATGGGAGACGGTATCGATCTCCGGTGGGTTGGTCTAAGCTGGGTGAGGCTAGGCTATTGGGTACTGACTTGGTTCAGGATGCTTTGGACAAGGTTAAATTGATTCAGGATCGGCTTCACACGGTGCAGTCTAGACAGAGGAGATACGCCGATCGGAGGGTTCGTGATGTTGCTTACATGGTTGGGGAGCAGGTATTTCTCAAGGTTTCACTCATAGAGGGTATTATGAGGTTCGGGAAGAAGGGCAAGTTAAGCTCTCGGTATATTAGGCCGTTTGAGGTGCTTTAGAGGATTGGAGAGGTGGCTTACAAGCTTGCCTTGCCACCTAGTCTGTCGAGTGTTCATCCAGTATTTCATGTTTCTATGCTCCGGAAGTATGTCGACGATCCGTCTCATTTTTGGATTTCAGCACGGTTCAGTTGGATGGTGATTTGACTTATAATGTGGAGCCGGTGGCCATTTTGGATCGGCAGGATCGAAAGTTGAGGTCAAAGGACATAACTTCAGTGAAGGTGTAGTGGAGAGGTCAGCTAGTTGAGGAGGCTACTTGTGAGACCGAGCTGGAGATGCAAAGCAGATATCCACACCTATATGAGACTCTACGTATGTTTCTAGACCCGTTCGAGGATGAACATTTGTTTAAAAGGGAGAGGATGTAATGACCCTACCGGTCGTTTTTGAGATTTGTAGTCCCATTCCCCCATTTACTGCTCATTTTATGCTTAATAGTTGCTATGTGACTTGCCGAGGTAGTTGGTTGGTTCCAGGGATGTTTCGGAATGAGTTAAGACACTTAGTCTCAAGGTTGGGAGCTTTAATTGAAAAGGTTAAGCGGATTTTGACTTATGTGTGAACGAGTTTCGATGGGTCTGTTAGCTCCGTTGGGTGATTTTGGACTTAGGAGTGCATCCTAATAGTGATTTGGAGGTCCGTAGTTGAATAAGGCTTGAAATGGAAAAAGTTGGAAATTTAGAAGTTTGACCGAGAGGTGATTTTGTGGTTATCGGGCTCGAATTATGGTTCCAGGATTTGGAGTAGGTCCGTTGTGTCATTTATGACTTGTGTGTGAAATTTGAGTCAATCAGACTTGATTTGATAGGTTTCGCCATCAATTGTAGAAGTTGGAATTCATTAGTCTTCATTAGGCTTGAATTGGGGTGCGATTCATGTTTTTGAAGTTGTTTGATGTGATTTGAGGGCTCGACTAAGTTCGTATCGTGTTTCAGGACTTGTTCGTGTGTTTGGTTGAGGTCTTGAGGGCCTCGGGTGGAGTTCGGATGGTTATCAGATCGAAAATGAGACTTAGAGCATTGCTGAAGCTGGGAGTCTTCTGGTGTGATTGCACCTGCGATGGGATTGGCCACAGGTGCGAAGAGGGAATCATAGAAGCGGCCTGGAAGGATGTGGACTGGTTGTGCAGAAGTGGCATTTTGGGCACATATGCGGAATCGTAGATGCTATGAGTTTGAGCGTAGAAGCGAGGGGGAAGCGCAGGAGCGTGAAAGAGGTTGCACATGTGTTTGCGCAGAAGCAGAGCTTTTTGTGCAGGTGCGAAGGTCAGGTTTCCCGTGGTTCACCGTAGAAGCAGGAGATTGGTCGATTCTGCGACACTGCAAATGCGGGTAAGTTGTCGCAGGTGCGAAAATCCTGGACAGAAATATAAACGTTGGGTTCCGAGGGTTTTATCATTCCTTGACTTTGCAAATTCGAATTAGGGCTATTTTTTAGAGGAATTTTGAAGGGTTTCTTAAGGTAAGCCACTTGTGGTCATTTTTATTCAATTATATTGATTCCTCATTGAATTTCCCACCTAGTTTGTGTGTTTTTGAGGTGTAATTTTGGGGTTTGAGGCTAGAGAATTGGAGAGTTTAATTTGGGGATTTGACTGACGAGTTGGTATTGGATTTTGGTAAATTTGGTATGATTAGACTCGTGGTTGAATGGGCTTCCAGATTTTGTAACATTTGTTGGATTTCGAGACATGGGACAAGGGTTGACTTTTGAGTTAATTTTTTGACTTTTAATTAAGAACTTGGCATTTTTATATGGAATTGATTCCTATAGCTTGAGTTGATCGTATCGAATTGTTTGTGGCTAGATTTGAGGCATTCAGAGGTTGAGGTAAATAACACTTCTAATCTTGCTTCTAAGGATATGAAACCCCGAATTATGTGTTATGTGATTGGTGTAGAGGTGACGCACATGTTAGATGACGGGCATGTGGGCGTGCACCGTAGGAATTGTGACTTGGTCAATTCCATGGAACTGTATAGTTGATTAATCTTGTCGTTACCTGCGGAATGGTGATCGCAGGTACGAGCTGAGGAAGCGCAGGTGCGGCCAGGAGTGAGGAAGGCTGTGGTTGCAGGTGCGAAGGATTGTCCGCACCTCCGTGGATGCGAAAGCGAAGGGTTTATCGCAAATGCAAGGTTGGCTGGACTGTTGGAGGGTCGCAGGTGCGAGGGAGATGCTGCATCTGCGATCCCGCAGACGCATGAGTGGTTTCGCAGAAGCGGAAGAGCCAGAAGGGGTGTTCGCAGAAGCGACCTTCATTTGTGCAGGAGTGCACCCATAGGTGCGGAGGCTTGACCGCAGGTGCGAGGTCAGCGGTGGAGTGTTTTCTGCAAAAGCGGATTAGCGACCAGAGAAGCGGTACCGCAGAAGTGAATTTTTGGACCACAGAAGCGAGAAAGCCTAGGAAGATTATTAAAACAAGGGGTCCGTGGGTTTTCTTCATTTTTGAACATTCCAAGCTCGGGATTAGGAGATTTTGAGAGGGATTTCGAAGGGATTCTTGAGGTAAGTCACTTGTGGTTAAATTTACTCAATAATTATGTTTCCCCGTTGATTTTCCCACCTAGATTGTGTGGTTTTGAGGTGTAATTTTGGGAGTTGAGGCTAGGGATTTGGAGAGTTTAAATTGGGGATTTGGGTGTCAATTTGGTGATGGATTTTGGTAAATTTGGTAGGGTTGGACGCATGGTTGAATGTGCTTCCGAATTTTGTGACTTTTGTTGGGTTCCGAGACGTGGGCTTGGGGTCGTCTTTTGAATGGAACTTTTGACTTTTTAATTAAGAACTTAGTAATTTCATGCTAAATTGATTCCTTTAGCTTATGTTGATTGTATCGAACTGTTTGTGACTAGATACGAGGCATTTGGAGGTCGTTTCGCGAGGCATGGGCTTGTTGGAGTAGAGTTTCGCACAATTTGAGATAAGTAACACTTCTAAGCTTGATTTTAAGGGTATGAAACCCCAAATTTCGTGCTATGTGATTTATGTTGAGGTGACGCGCATGCTAGGTGACGGGTGGGCGCGCATCGTAGAAATTGTGAGTCGATTCTCTGGAACTGCGTAGCTATTTTATCTAAATAATTTATTTTACTCTACGTGTTAGAGCACTTGAGCTGTGATTTATGTTAGAAATAATGTTTAGGCTATATGCTGGTACTATTGGGACCCACAGTGGTCGTTCTTTGTTGTTGAGTTATCTGTTTAATTACAATCATGAACTCAGTCAGATTCATTATTCCGTGTCATATCTCAGTCTCTGTTATCGTATATTGTCATACCTCGTATCATTGATTAGGGTTGTTTATCATGAGTATATATATATATATATATATGAGAATCGAGCTACGCGCTGCAACAAGCCTTATGGCTATATATATGTGGATCAGGTTGCACACCATAACAAGCCTTATGGCTATATATATGTGGATCGAGTTGCGCGCCACAATGGGCCTTATGGCTATATATGGATCGGGCTGCACGCCGCAGCAGGTATCCTACAATGCTGAGTGACTGTGCGTGACGAGCGAACATTGAGACGGGCAGATTGAGTGCTCGGAGAGCGTGAGTACTTGGGATTTTACTGTGTTGCATCACATACGGTTCTCACAATTGCATGTAGCTATAGAGACGTCATACTCTTCTTATCAGTCACACTTGGTATATTTCATCTGTGCTAAACTTAATTGTTGAACCGAGAAGCACGCCAACCTTTCTGTATTGTTAAACTCTATATCTTTCCTGTATTTGTTGAGCTCATCATTGCCTTCAGACCACATGTTAGACTTATTGAGTTGGTTGTACTCACGCTACACCCTGCACCTCTTGTGCAGATCCAGGTGCTTCAGGTCACGGCTATTGCTGATTTGCAGAGTCCAAACCTTTGGAGATCATCGAGGTAGCTGCTTGGCTTTCGCAGACCTTGACTCTCCTCCCTTATATTTCAGTTTTACTTTCTAGACAGTGTACCAGACTTTGTCATTTCGTAGATGTTCATGTACTTAGTGACACCCCGATTTTGGGAAGAATTTATGTATTGAGTTATGATTTCCTATCCTGTTTTAAGAGATTTTCCTTATTTAAACTGCTTTAGTATCTTTCAAAGATTTAAGTGTTAGAAATATCTGAATAGTCGGCTTGCCTAGTACCATGATAGGCACCATCACGACGGGTTGGTTTTGGGTCGTGACAAGTTGGTATTAGAGGCTAGGTTACGTAGGTCTCAAAAGTCATGAGTTGGTTTAGTAGAGTCTTGCAGATCGATAAGGAGACGTCTGTACTTATCTTCGAGAGGTTGCCGAACCCTTAGGAAAATTTCACATTCTTGTATTCTTGTCATGCAGATTTGTTGATTCCGGGAACTAAACTTCTGTTAGATGGTGAGGACACATGCTACCGCACAGGACGGACAACCACCAGTACCACCAGCTAGGGCCACAAGAGGCCGAGGTCGCGGTACAAGCCGCGATTGAGGCAAAGGTGCAGCTCGTACAACAACTAGAGCAGCACCTGCAGATCCACCAGTTGTTCCAACTCAGGAGCAAGTACCAGATATGGTTGAGCCTGTGGGGCCAGATCAGGCACCAGCTGCGCCCATTGTGATTGTAGGCCTTCAGGAGGCTTTAGCTCAAATTTGACTGTGTGCACCAGCCTTGCGTCAAGCAGTTTCTGTTCAGACCGCGCTAGCCACTTCTCAGGCCGGGGGAGGTACCCAGTCTCCCGCAGCCTGTATTCCAGAGCAGGTGATGCAGGGACTTCAGACACCGGGGGTACTACCAGCCCAGCACGTTGCAGCTGCTCAGGCCTAGGTGGGTCCCGTGATGGTTGATGATGAGAAGATGAGACTAGAGAGGTTTGGGAGGCTCCAGTCTCCATCATTTAGTGGGGTTGAGTCAGAGGATGCCTAGGACTTCTTGGACAGGTGCCAGCGGATTCTTCGCACGGCGGGTATTCTGGAGACTAGTAGGGTCTCATTCATTATTTTTAAGTTTACTGGGGTTGCCTTCAGATTGTGGGAGGCCTAGAGGCGTATGCCAGTCGGTGCAGCGCCACTTACGTGGCATAAGTTCTCCGTTCTCTTCTTGGAGAAGTTCGTGCCACAGACTCGCAGGGAGGAGATGTGCAAACAGTTTGAGCAGGGGCATGTTTGTGAACCAGTACGAGATATGGTTTTTAGAGTTGGCTCGTCATGTAGTTTGGTTGGTTCCTACTGAGACGAAGAGGATTAGGAGGTTCACTGATGGCCTCACCTATCAGCTGCGTTTGCTTATGATTCGGGAGAGGGTATCTGGTGCTACATTCGACGAGGTGGTTGATATTGCCCGACAAATAGAGATGGTCCGTAGTCAGGAGCGTGAGGAGAGGGAGGCCAAGAGACCTCGTGGTCCGGGTGGTTTCAGTGGTGTCCCTTCTGGGGGGCCGTCCCACCACAGTAGGGATCGTCCTCATAGGCCCGCTCAGATGACTCGTCCAGTTCATCGTGGTGCATCATCTAGCCATGGTTCATACAGTGTCCGTTCGGGTCAGTCATCTCTTAGTGCTCTCCCAGATCAGAGTTCGTCCCGTGCTCCTTCAGTTCAGGTTCATCTGCGCCGAGTTCTTTTAGTGGGTATTCTGGTTCTCAGGGCTCGATCCAGTCTCCATCATCATTGTCGGATCGGGGTTTCTATGAGTGTGGGGAGCTTGGTCATATCAGGAGGAAATGTCCCCGCCTCTTTGGAGGCCCAGTTCAGTAGCCAGACTATTACTTCGTCACCTGTTACATCACCACCTGCCCAGCCAGCTCGGGATGAGGCCCATGCAGCTAGAGGTCGCCCTAGAGGGGAAGGCTGATTAAGTGGCAGTCATGTCCGATTTTCTGCTATTGCTACCAAGCTAGATACTGTTGCTTCAGATGTAGTGATCACATGTATTGTCGCAGTATGCCACATGGATGCTTCTGTATTATTTGAACCTGGTTCCACTTATTCGTATGTATCATCGTATTTTGCTCATTATCTAGATATGCCCCGTGAGTCATTAGTTTTATCTATTCATGTGTCTACGCCAGTGGGCGATACTATTGTTGTGGACAGTGTATATCGGTCATGTGTAGTGACCGTTAGGGGATTGCAAACTAGAGTTGATTTCTCATTGCTTAGTATGGTTGATTTCAATATGATCTTGGGTATGGATTGGTTGTCTCCATGTCATGCTGGTCTGGATTGTCACGCTAAGACCATGACGTTGGCGATGCCGGGGTTGCCAAGGATCGAGTGGAGAGGTTCTCTAAACTATGTTCCCAGCAAAGTGATTTCATATTTGAAGGCCCAACAGATGGTTGGGAAGGGGTTTCTGCCTTATTTGGCCTTTGTGATGGATGTGGATGCTGATACTCATACTATTGATTTTGTTCTAGTGGTGCGAGATTTTCAGGATGTATTTCCTGCAGACCTGCCGGACATGCCGCCCGATAGGGATATTGACTTTGGTATTGACTTGGTGCCAAGCGCTCAACCCATTTCTATTCCTCCGTACTGTATGGTGCCAACTGAGTTGAAAGAATTGAAAGAGCAGCTTCAGGAACTTCTTGATAAAGGGTTTATTAGGCCTAGTGTGTCGCCTTGGGGTGCACTGATTCTGTTTGTGAAGAAGAAGGATGGTACTATGCAGATGTGCATCGATTATAGGCACTTGAACAAAGCTACAATCAAGAACAAGTATCCTTTGCTGCGTATTAATGATCTATTTGACCAACTTCAAGGAGCGAGGGTGTTCTCTAAGATTGATTTGAGGTCTGGGTATCACCAATTGAATATTCGGGACTCGAATATTCTAAAGACGGTGTTCAGGACCCCTTATGGTCATTATGAGTTCCTTGTGATGTCTTTTGGGCTGACCAACGCCCCAGCAACATTCATGCATCTGATGAACAATGTATTTTAGCCTTATCTTGACTTGTTTGCCATAGTATTCATTGATAATATCCTGATGTACTCTCGTAGCCAGGAGGAGCATGCCCAGCGTTTGAGGATTGTGTTACATCAGCTGAGGGAGGAGAAACTTTATGCCAAGTTCTCCAAGTGTGAGTTTTCTCTTAGTTCGGTAGTGTTCTTGGGGCGTGTGGTGTCTAGTGAGGGGATTCAGGTGGACCCAATGAAGATAGAGGCGGTTTAGAGTTGGCCCAGACCGTCCTTACCTAGGGAGATTTGGAGTTTTCTCGGCTTGGCCGATTATTATCGTCGCTTCGTGGAGGGTTTCTCATATATTGCATTGCCTTTGACTAAATTGATCCAACAATGTGCTACATTCAGGTGGTCGGATGAGTGTGAAGAGAGCTTTCAGAAGCTCAAGACTGCTTAGACCACAACTCCAATTTTAGTTCTACCTTTAGCTTCTGATTCTTATATAGTGTATTGTGATGCTTCTCAGATTGGTATTAGGTGTGTCTTGATGTAGGGAGGTAGAGTAATTTCTTATGCTTCGCGTCACTTGAAGCCCCATGAGAAGAACTACCATGTTCATGATTTGGAGTTGGCTGCCATTGTTCATGCATTGAAGATTTGGAGGCACTATCTCTATGGTGTGTCTTGTGAGGTATTTACAGATCATCGGAGTCTCCAGCACTTGTTTTAAGCAAAAGGATCAAAATTTGAGGCAGCGGAGATAGTTGGAGCTGCTAAAAGACTATGATATTACTATTTTGTATCACCCCGGAAGGCCAATGTGGTGGCCGATGCCTTGAGTAGAAAGGCGTGAGCATCGGTAGCCTTGTATTTATTCCTATTGATGAGACCGTTTGCAGTTGATGTTCAGGCCTTGGCCAACTAGTTCGTGAGATTAGATGTTTCGGAGCCCAACCGAGTTCTAGCTTGTGTGGTTTCTCGGTCTGCCTGATATGATCGCTTCAGAGAGCGCTAGTATGATGATCCTCATTTGCTTGTACTTAAGGACACGGTTCAACACGGTGATGCTAGGGATGTTACTATTGGGGATGATGGGGTGTTGAGGATGCAGGGCCTATCTGTGTGTCTAATGTAGATGGGATACGTGAATTGATTCTTGAGGAGGCCCACAATTGGCAGTTCATCCGGGTGCCGCAAAGATATACCAGGATCTAAGGCAGTATTATTGGTGGAGGAGAATGAAAAAGGATATAGTGGGGTTTGTAGCTCGGTGCCTAAACTTTTAGTAGGTGAAGTATGAGCGTCAGGGACCGGACGGATTGCTTTAGAGGCTTGAGATTCCAGAGTGGAAATGAGAGCGTATCACCATGGATTTTTTAGTTTGGCACCCACAGACTTCGAGGAAGTTTGATGCTATTTGGGTGATTGTGGATCGCCTGTCCAAGTACGTGCACTTCATTCCAGTTTGGACTACTTATTCTTCGGAGCGGTTGACTGAGATTTACATCCGCGAGATTGTTCGCCTTCACGGTGTGCCGGTGTCCATCATTTCATATTGGCGCACGCAGTTTACATCGTAGTCTTGGAGTGCCGTGTAGTGAGAGTTGGGCACCCTGGTTGAGTTAAGCACAACATTTCACCCTCAAATGGATGGACAGTCCGAGTGCACTATTCAGATATTGGAGGATATGCTACACGCCTGTGTCATAGATTTCGGGGGTTCTTGGGATCCGTTTCTGCCGCTCACGGAGTTCGCCTAAACGACAGCTACCAGTCGAGCATTCAGAAGGCTCTGTATAAGGCTTTGTATGGGAGACAGTGTCAATCTCCGGTGGGTTGGTTTAATCCGGGTGAGGCTAGGCTATCGGGTACTAACTTGGTTTAGGATGCTTAGGACAACATTAAATTGATTCAAGATCGGCTTCGCACGGCGCAGTCCAGATAGAAGGTTTACACCTATCGGAAGGTTCGTGATGTTGCTTACATGGTTGGGGAGAAGGTACTGCTTAAGGTTTCACCCATGAAGGGTGTTATGAGGTTCAGGAAGAAGGGCAAGTTGAACCCTCGGTATATTGGGCCATTTTAGGTACTTCAAAGGATTAGATAGGTGGCTTACAAGCTTGCCTTGCCACCTAGTTTGTCAGGTGTGCATCTAGTATTTCATGTTTCTACGCTCTGGAAGTATGTCGGTGATCCGTCTCATGTTTTGGATTTTAGCACGGTTTAGTTGGATAGTGATTTGACTTATGATGTGGAGCCGGTGGCTATTTTGGATCGACAGGTTCGAAAGTTGAGGTCAAAGGACATATCTTCAATGAAGGTGTAGTGGAGAGATCATCCAGTTGAGTAGGCCACTTGGGAGACCGAGCGGGAGATGCGAAGCAGATATCCACGCCTTTTTGATACTCCAGGTATGTTTCTAGACTCGTTTGAGGACGAACGTTTGTTTAAGAGGGGGAGGATATAACAACCCGGCCGGTCGTTTTGAGAGTTGTAGCCTGGTTCCTTTATTTACTGTTTATTCCTTTCTTAATTGTTGTTATGGGACTTGTCGGGGTAGTTGGTTCGGGTCTGGGAAGGTTTCGGAATGAATTGAGACGCTTAGTCTCAAGGTTGGAAGCTTAAGCTGAAAAGGTTGACCGAATGATGACTTATGTGTAGACGACACCGGAATGGAGTTTTGATGGTTCCGTTAGCTCTGTTGGGTGATTTTGGACTTAGGAGTGCGTTTGGATTGTGAATTGGAGGCCCGTAGTTGAAGTAAGCTTGAAAGTGCGAAAGTTGAAAATTTAAAAGTTTGACCGAGAGTGGAATTTATGGTTACCGGGGCTTGAATTGGGGTTCCGGGAGTTGGAGTAGGTCCGTGGTGTCATTTGTGACTTGTGTGCAAAGTTTGAGGTCAATCAGACGTGATTTGGTAGGTTCCGGCATTGAATGTAGAAGTTAGAAGTTCGAAAGTTCCATTAGGCTTGAATGGTGCGATTCGGGGTTTTAGCGTTGTTTGATGTTATTTGAAGGCTTGACTAAGTTCATATTGTGTTTTAGAACTTGTTGGTATAGTTGGTTGAGGTCCGGGGGGCCTCGGATGGTTAACGGATCGAATTTGGAGTTTGAAGGAATGCTGAAGCTCACCAGTTCCGGTGCAATCACACATGTGAAGTGGTGATCGCAGGTGCGAGCTGAGGAAGCGCAGGTCCGGCCAGAAGTGAGGAAGGCTGTGGTCGCAGGTGTGAAGGATTTTCCGCACCTGCGTGGACGTGGAAGCAAAGGGTTTATCGCAGAAGCGACGTTGGCTGGATTATTGGAGGGTCGCAAGTGCGAGGGAGATACTGCATCTGCGAGCCCGCAAACGCGTGAGTGGTTCTGCAAAAGAGGAGGAGCTGGAAGGGGTGTTCGCATAAGCGACCTTCATTTGCGCAGGAGCACTGCAGATGCAAAGGCTTGACCGCAGGTGTGCGAGGTCGGGGGTGGAGTGTTTTCCACAGAAGTGGATTAGTGACCGCAAAAGCGGTAACACAGAAGCTGCTTTTTGGACCGCAGAAGTGAGAAATCCTGGGCAGATTATTAAAACAAGGGTTCCATGATAAAAAGAAGTTCTTGCGGGATGTGAGATCATATGTGTTGGATGAGCCATTTCTGTTTAAATTGTGTCCTATCAGTTGATGAGAAGATGTGTGCCCGAGTCTGAGATAAATGATATTTTACATGACTGTCATGCGTCACCCTATGGTGGTCACCATGGGGGTGACAAAACGGCAGCCAAGGTGTTGCAATCAAGTTTCTATTGGCCTAGGTTGAAATATGCCCATGAGTTTATGAGGAAGTATGATAGATGCCAGAAAAAGGGAACAAGTACAAAAAGGCATGAAATACCATTCCATGGTATTATGGAGGTTGAAATCTTTGATGTATGGGGAATTGATTTCATGGGTCCGTTTCCCCCGTCCAATGGGTGCAAGTACATTTTGGTGGCCGTTGACTATATGTCGAAGTGGGTGGAGGCCGTTTCTCTTCCAAACAATGATTCCAAGGTTTTGGTCAACTTTGTGAAATAGCACATCTTTACAAGGTTTGGCACTCTGAGAGTGATGATAAGTGATGGGGGCACCATTTTTGTAATAAGTTGTTGGACAATCTCTTAGCGAAATACGGGATCAAACATAAGGTTGCGGACTAGTGGATAAGTTGAGGTGTCAAATGGAGAGATAAAGCAGATTCTGGAGAAGACAGTCGGTGCAATTAGGAAAGATTGGGCTGCGAAACTTGATGATGCTCTATGGGCATACCAGACCGCCTACAAATGTAACGACCCGACCGATCGTTTCGCTTTCTAGATCCTCGTTCCCCTAATTAAGACTCCCCGTATGTGCTTTTGATGTTTTAAGACTTGCGGGGATGGTTAGTTCGGGCTTGGAAGGGTTCGGGTCGAATCGGAACATTTAGTTCCTTAATATTGTCTTAAAAAGGGTTAAGTTTGACTTGGGTCAACATTCATAGTAAACGGCCTCGGAACTAGGATTTCATGGTCCCGATAGGTTCGTATGATGATTTGGGACTTGGGCGTATGTTCGGATTGGGTTTTGGATGACCCGGGAGCGTTTTGGCGCATAAAATTGAAAGTTGGCGCATTGAAGGTTTTAAAGTTCTTTAAATTTGGTTTGAAGTAGGACTTGGTGTTATCAATGTCCGATTGGGATTCTGAGACTGGGAATAGTTCTTTAGGGTGATTTAAGACTTGCACGCAAAATTTGGTGTCATTACGAGTAGTTTAAGTATGATTCGGCGCGTTCGGAGCAAGTTGGAAGAACTTGAAGTTCATAACTTAATTCGATTTGGTTTGGAGTGTGATTCTTAATTTTGATGTTGTTTTACACGTTCCGAGGGTTTCGAGCGAGTACGTTTTGTGTTTACAAACTTGTTGGTATGTTTAGGCGAGGCCTTGGGGGCCTCAGGTGCTATTCGTGCGATGCGCGGATCAAATTTGGACTTGAAAAAAAGGCTGAAGCAGCAGGGTTCTGGTGCAATCGCACCTGCGAAGAAGCTGCTGCAGGTGTGAGCTAATTCCCGCAAAAGCAGTCCGGCGTGGGCTGGCCAGTGATCCCAGAAGCAGAGCACGAGCTGCACCTGCGAACGCGCAGGTGCGAGAGAGTTGATCGAAGACGCGGAAGGTCGCAGGTGCGATGCGAACGCCGCAGAAGCGAAGGAGGCAAACCTGGCCTTGGTCTGCACCTGCGAGGTTTTGTCTGCATAAGCGGAGCCGCAGGTGCGGCAGTGGCATCGTAGGTGCGAAAACCGCTGGGCAGTGAGGTTCATTTAAGTCGGAACTTAGGCTATTTTTGACTCATTTATTTTATCTCTTGGGCGATTTTGGAGCTTCTTGGAGAGGGGTTTTCACCTAGCTATTGAAGGTAAGTAATTTCTATTCAATGTAAGTTAAAAACATAGATTATGGGTAGATATTAAGATGTAAAATTGTGAAAATTATGGGTTTAATTGAAAAACCTAGGTTTTGATAAAAATGGATTTAACCACGAAAATGGTTATGGAATTGGGTGAAAATTATATATCTGAGTTCGTGAGGTTATGAGTAACAATTATCTTCGAAAATTTCCGGAATCCGCGCACGTGGGCCTGTGGGTAAATTTTAGGAATCTTCTAATTTGGGTTGGGTAATTACTCTAATAGCTAAAATTAACTTTTGAGCGCATATTGATTATTTTATATAATATTTGGATAGCTTCAGATTGCTCGTCACCAAGTTGGGTCCATAGAGTGAATTTGTGGCCGGAAAATGAGCTTTGAGATGAGGTAAGTCTTTTGCCTAACCTTGTAAGAGGGAATTTACCCCATAGGTGATTTAAATTACTATTTGTTTCTAATTGTGGGAGGGCTACGTACGCACGAGGTGACAAAAGTCCGTGCTTAGCTACTAATCATGCTTAAGTTCGGGTAGTTTAGGACCCAAATCCTGAAATACTTGAAATGTTTGCACCCTACTTGCTAATTTAAGTGCCTAAATTATATTGAAACTTGATAAAGGATTTGTAAAGACCGAATTTCACTTACTTGAGTTTTGGCGAGTTACTTGACCGTTAATAGAAGTTGTGCTTCTTTGTGTATTAGTTTTTTAATAACTTTTAAATCGGATGTTCATAATGTATCCTCTCTTCTTATGGAGGGGGTTGAACGCCTCGGTAGTATAATAGATGCATCTATGGTTCGTGCTGCTCGACCCTCGGCAGTGTACACATTATTCTGGATCAGGCCGTACAACCTCGGCATAAATCGCGTGTGTTAATGCTTGGAGTCCGAACATACTTGATGTCAATTTCATGAATTTAGAGGTTATAATTATTTAATTGCCTGAGATTTACTTGGAATTTGTATGTGTTAGTGGAAGATTTTGGAACGTATTATTAGTTAAAGAATCATTTAATCACTATTGCGATTGTGTTAATATTATTATCCACATTTTCTATGCTTAATTAGCATTCTTGTATTTCATTGCTAGCCTATAGTAAGTGTCGATGTCGACCCCTCGTCACTACTTCTTCGAGGTTAGACTGGATACTTATTCGGTACATGTTATTTATGTACTCACGCTACACTTCTGCACTAACTGTGCAGGAACTGAGACAGGTGCAACTGGCAGTTATTCCGGCGCGCACCCCCGATACGCCGGGCTTAGTGGTGAGCTGCTTTCTGAACCCATTCTGCAGCACCCGGAGTCTCTCTTTTGCATTTATTTTATGTCTACTCTATTTCAGACAGTAGTTTAGTGTCATGTATATTCTACTAGTTGATTATACACTTGTGACAACAGGTCTTGGAAAATATGCTAGTAGACTTTATGGTTTTTGGAGCATTTATTTCACTGCATTTGCTCACTCATTAGTCTTCACTTTACTTTATTAATTTTTCTAATCCTTATTTCCTTAATAAATAAAATTCAACTACTTGAAAATTTAATAAAATAAAAAATTACATGGTTAGTTCACCGTTGGCTTGCCTAGCGGCAACGTTGGGTGCCATCACGGCCTTAGTAGGAATTGGGTCATGACAACAAAACTCCATTCGGTGCCTCTCCTTACAAGCTGGTTTATGGGAAGGCACGCCATTTACCGCTAGAACTTGAGCACAAGGCCTATTAGGCGATAAGGAAGCTGAACTTTGATGCAAAATTAGCGGGTGAAAACCGGTTGTTGCAATTGAACGAGCTTGATTAGTTTCGCTTGCACGTGTATGAGAATGCCAAGTTGTACAAAGAAAAGACCAAGCGCTGGCATGAGAAGCATATTCACAATCGTGAGTTCGAACCGGGCCAATTGGTTCTCTTGTTCAATTCGAGGTTGAGAATCTTTCTCGGAAAGCTCAAATCGAGAGGGTCGGGGCCGTTTGAGGTGGTAAGAGTTACTCCACATGGTGCAATTGAGCTGCACGTCGTAGATGGCAAGAGAATGTTTTTAGTGAATGGACAAATAGTAAAGCACTATTATGGAGGTGACTTTGATCTTCAAAAGTCAAAGGTGTTGCTAGCCAACGATTAGGCGAGATTCTGCGTCGTACTGCGACGTTAAATCATGCGCTTGTTGGGAGACAACCCAGCTTTACTGCTTTATTTTATTTTTATTTTTAAATATTTTTTTGTAGTTTTTGTTTTTATTTTGTAGGATTACAAGCATAGGAAACAAAGCCATTGGAAGAGTGTAAAAATGAGCTAGATGGTGAGAACTAAGTGTGGGGTGCCTGCACTAAGGACCATGAGTGGGAAAAGTTTGAGTACCTCGTGAGCCGCAATTACTTTAGCCTTTGGCCTTTTAGGGAGTTTTTTGCCACCCTCGTTATTTTTTTGGTTTATTTGTGAATTGAGGACACTGTACCCTTTTAAGTATGGGGTGGGGGACTGGCAAATTATAGTGGTATAGTTGTATTAACAATAACTTCTTGTCTTTAATTTTTAGCTTCTTATTTTTATTTTCTAGTTAGTAGAGTTAGTTGTATATTATTTTAGTACTAGTTTTAGTAGCTTTTATCGGATAAAAAAAATTCAAAAATTCAAAAACATCAGAAAAATTTTGGACTTTTCCTGATAATGGATCTCTTGGACAGTTTTCTTGAGGAACTAAGGTCCAATGGAAAATCCAAATCTTTCTTTTTAGTTAGTCGTAGATAGGTAATAATATCCCTTGATTTTTCTTTGGGCATCGGTTCTTTTCGAAGGGATGTATCTTGAACCGGGCATTTTTATTTTTTTAGGAAATAAAAAGAAGAAAACTTGATTGCTCCTATGTGCCTTTTGACTTGTTTGATACTAGCATCGTTAGGCCTTAGGATGCAGAGTACCTCCCTAATATGTTTTGACGAAAATTGATGTTGTAGATGAATTGAACAGCCTGTTTATGACGCTTTCTCTCAATTTCTTGAGTCATTGTTCATGTAGTGCTTTATTGCTTAATATTTCTTGACTAAGTGATTACTTGCTATTACTTGAGAGTTGGAAAGAAACCATCCTGAATAGGTCATGTGCATTGTGTGATGTGAGGTCTTGATTGTATTTTGTGCTATCCTATATTAGTCTAGAACTTGCCATGTGTGTTAGTTGAAGCGAAATCATTAAGTCTCGTAAGTCTAGGAGGTGATGTAGGTATTTCTTTGATCGTTTATTGAGCTATTATGCCACCATAAATAAAATTATTCGTAGATAGGCCAGTTGAGCCTATAAACCTTATCATTGGTACCCACATTACAAGCTAAATCCCATTTTGTTCTTAGTTGAACCTTGTTAAATTTTTGCCTCCGAAAGCACTTAAGTCGCTGAAGAATAAGATGAGAGTTAGGGTAGCTTTTGAGTGGAACCATAGAAATGCTAAAGAGTGCACACATGTTTTGAAAGATCATTAGCCGGACAGACTTAAATTTATGGAGAGTGTTGGAAAAAAAATATATGAGAAAAGTAGAAAAAGAAAATAGAAAAAGAGAAAAAATAAAAATAGAAAATATATCTCCGATCCATGTTGATCCATACTAATAAATGTATAGGTGTGTTTAAAGATAAAGGGCTAAATTGTATATGGTTTCATCGCATGACTCGAGTTGGTCATGAAGAGTGTGCTCTAGAAAGTTAAATATAGTGTATTAAAGTGCTTATGAGTGTTAGTCACTATACCAAAATATATCCTACCCGTCCTTGAGCCTCCATTACAACATGTAAAGACCTAGTTGATCCTAGACTTCGAGGGCTTAGATTAGTAGAAATATACACTATGGGCAAGCCTATGGCACGACCGCGGGATGCACACAAATTTCTTTGTGAGAGTGAGTGGTTCTTTGTTCGTGTATGTGGTGTCCTTAAATTATATTCGAATGCATGTTTGAAGGTGTGAAATAGTCTCTTACTCTTTGGTGAGGCATATAATTCCATGACGGATAGATAATGTTATTAAACATCTTTTGTTGGGTGAGTGCACGAGTTGAGAGTGATTATTGGCAACGAGTCTATCTTTGAGGTTGGGTGGTTATGGGCAGGTTGTTTGAGTGTTTTAAATTTTTTACCTGTATTCAGGCATGAGAAATTTGGGGAAGGCATGAATATGTATTCAATGGCTTAATTTTTGGTATCCACCATGGTCATAGGTGTAGTGCGTTGAATTGCCAAATGTTCCCCCGCTGTATAATGTCTTGCGTTGCATTTTTTGGTTAGCAAGGTTTTAGGTTGCTCGAGGACAAGCAAGAGCTAAGTGTGAGGTGGTGATGTTTGGCTAAAAATCCATATTTTTGCATGTAATTTTCCTTGCATTATGTCTTGATCTTGTTAACTGTGGTGTGAATATTTGTGACTCGAGCTAAATAATGGTATTTATACATGTAGGAGTCAACTGGGAATTGATTTGAAAAGTTGCATGCAAAATGAAGTAAAAAAATGAAAGAACTTGGAGGAAGTATAACTTTGGTGCCTGGGTTCGCGCTAGGTGTGAGCACGTGATTTTTACCGTACGCGAAATACCTTTATAAAAATTATTAAATAATTTTTAAATAATTTATTAGTCATTTTAGGATTTTATTAGGTTCTTAATTACTCAATTGTTAGTCAATTAATTCATGAAAAATACCCAAAAATATTATGCATGGAATTTAAGATTTGTTTTACGTTTTTAGGATTGAACTAGTAATTAGTTGTTTTATAAAATTGGAAAAATCATAAAAATAGTGCATTTTTACATTCTTGTAGTTTTAATGTTTAATTCATAGAATCTAGCATTATGGTAATTTTATAAATAGTTAATTTAGTTTAATGTCACATTTTAAATAAATTAAGATTTTAGTTGCTAAGTATTATAGTTATTAAAATTAAAAAGGGGGTTTAAACTAATTGATTAAGAAAAGGGAATAAAAGAGAAGAGGGATTCGGAATGGGCCAGTTTCTTAATAAAGAAATTGGACTGAGCCCAAATCAATTAACCCCAACCCAAAACTCAACCGGGCAGCCCAATAGTCATTCCCTTTCATTTAATCTGAGCCGTTGATCTCAATAAGATCAACGGCCCAGAACTAACCTACCCCTAGTATATAAATGTCTTAACCAAACCCTACCCCCCCTTTTGCATTCCGCTCCCTTGCTCCCAAACGACCCCTTACCCTTCAAACTCTAGCCGCCCAATTTCAACCCGCCGCCGAGGCCATTTCCGGCCAAATTGACCCAAATCCCACACAAACTCACCCCCGGTCACTTCCCCCCACTTCAATCAACCCTTTGTCCATCAAAATCCCCAAAATCCGAGGTACCCGTACAACCTAAGAGTTAAAATCAAGATCGAATTTTTTGAACAAAATAAGTTTTAACCGTGTGTTCTTGACAAGAACACACAGTTTAAACTTTATTTTAGTCATAAAAATCATCAAGGATAAGAAGATAATTCGAGGTAATCTCTTTACTCATTTCCGTTTCATTTTTAGGTATTTTTTTTAGTTTTTCATCTCCTACCTCCTTCTCTTCTTTTTCTTTTCCCTTTCAATTTTTTCGATTTTTTTAGGTCTTTGCACAAATAGCTAGATTTCGATTAATTTGGGTTAGTCCGTAAATTAAGGTAAAAAGGGGTCAAATCACTAAGTGGCTATTATTTTAAAAGGTTACGGACAAATGTTAGAAAATCCTAGAAGGGGTTAATTAGAAATAAAAGAGACTTAAAGGGGGAAAGGGTAATTTCAAAAGATCCCAACAGATTTCTATTGGGATTTTGTTAAAAGAAATCTGTCAGGCATTGAGTGGGGGGAGGGATTTTAACAGAAAAAGAAATCTTAAAAAGGGGAGGGGGTCTGTTCCGTGGGGAGATATAAAAGGAACAGAGAGGTCGTTTAAGGGGTAGAGGTCTAAGTCTGAGAAGAGGAATTGAAAGAAAAAAAGAGAGTGAAAAACAGGAGGTCATCTTACAAAGAGAGGAGTCGGGGTCTAAGTCTGAAAAATAATTGAAAAAGGGAGATAAAAACAGAGAGAGAGTAATACTAGTGGAAAAGAAAAAGAGAGAACAAAAACCTCGAGAAAGACGAAATTGATTATTTGTTTGTTGAAGTAATCGGAGTTGCGGTGATTGCTCGTTTGCCGCTGCTGTTCTATATCCTTTGATTTTTCAATCGACATAGGTAATTTCAAGCATCCCTTGTAATTTCAATTTGTTTAAGCTAGAATGAATGATTTATTGGATGTTTGCTGGATCAATTTATCATGTTTTGGGGTTGTTGTTCATTCTATTTAGTTTTATTTGTTCAATATTGATAGTCTTGAAGATGCCGTGAGTGAATATAATATTTTCTGTTTTCTTTGTTTGGAGGTTTTTTATAGTTATTCTGTAAAAGTGATGAACAATTAAGGTTAATGGTTACCTATCATGATCAGTGACTCGCTTTTGTTGATTATTGTTCTGTGAAGTAATGCTAACCTCAGATTGTAATCAATTTTGTTCCAACTGTGATTATGGTCATGGCTATATGAATTGATGTCTTTCAAGGCCACTGTTTCGTTGACAGATTTGGCACAATATAAAAATTTCAATTACGTCCTAACTTTGCTAAGTTGACAATGTTGAAATAGTATCGTTCGCATAAATATTCAGTTATACTTGTGTTTGTCGATTCAATAGTCAGCCTCTTCCATCGAGCGCGTTAAATTCAAAATGGAAAATCAGAGAAACAGTGTTAATTCGAGTACTATAATCTTGCAAAGCGTGGTTGTATGCCAATTTAAAATGGCTAATAAAAAAAATGGGGTTATTTCAAGTACTGTCATCTTGGGAAATTCCAGGACCGTATCTGTCATCTTACCTCTTTTGTTTGATTTTGTATACGAATGGTGCTATTAGTGGGAATGTAGAATGTAATTAATTGTGCATAATATCAGCCATGTTTGCAATTGGTTGGTCTTTCGTTTGAAATTGAAGCAATTCAAACCAACTGGGCTATTCTTTGAAAAGTATCTTTAGCTTCGAAATTGTTCATTTTACACACTTAATGGCCAGTGTTTGTAAATGAGCTTGTATGAAATGATTTCTACTTAAGTTTTATCAGCTGCCTGTTGAAACAAGTTGGCTACTAATGTGGGTATTCAACACCAAGTGGTGTTAATAGAATCCGCTAAGTTAATAGAGGTGTGCCATACAATTAGTAACGATCACCCATGGCCCTCTTTATTAATTAAGATGTAATATCAATGTAAATAGGACTCGACTCTTAAACTTTAGTAATTATATCTTAAATACAATTAATTACGTTGCCACTATGGGTACAGTTCCCGTGACATAGTGACAATACTAACTTCGGGGGTGCCTTTTAGGTGACCCGGCTTCAATAACTTCCAATAATAAATGATTTTAATTCGAGGTGTACCATACCAAATAAATTTACAAACATATGGCCCTCATTAATTAAAAACTTAGAAAACCGAGGCGCGCTATTTTAGCAAATTTCATGGCCCTCGACAAACTAAAATGTGTAATTTGCTTTAGGCGCGTTAGTCTAATAATTTAGCTTCCTAAATTCGGGTGTGCATTTATGTGACCCACATTCCATAACTCTCAATGTTAAATTAAAAACGTTACAAGTTGCGGGTGCATTTATGTGACGCAATTTGTGACATATTTTTGATTGACATTGCAATTCTTGATAAATTTTAAAAGCGGAAAAGTAAAAAGTTAAAATGCACTATAGGTTAATAACAGGTATAAAAATCAGATAATAAGCCGATTGTGACAATAAGCGACCGTGCTAAAACCACGGAACCCGAGGGTGCCTAACACCTTCCCGCGGGTTAACAGAATTCCTTACTCAGAATTTCTGGTTCGCAGACTTCTTTATGAAAGTCGAACTTTTCCGGTGACTTGGAACACCAATTTAAAATTTCCAAGTGGCGACTCTGAAAATAATTCAATAATCCCATTTCGACCAATGTCACTTTAATCGGAAAAACTCTTTCTATATATTCCTCTCGGGGAGTGTACGAAAAGAGGTGTGACAGCTCAGGCGACTTTGCTGGGGATCGAACCCAGAATCTCTGGTTCAGGGTTCAAGAATTCGAGCTTAAAATGATTGTTATTTTTTTGGCTTTTATTTGAGTTTTATTACCTGTTATGCCTAACGTGCTAAATGCCGCTTTTACCGCTTTAATATTATTTGAATTGTTTATAAACTATTCCGAACCTTTCTCTTCTTATCTTCGGGGAGATGCACGCTGGCCGTGACTCCCTATTCTGTTAGTGTCATACCATGAATAAGAAAGAGGCCGGATAAGTTACAAAGCCGGTTGGCCTTTTGGTGCCCTGTACGTAGCCCCCTCCTCGGCTCGAGTTGTCCGCTCGGGTTCACCAGTTTAGACCAGTACCCAGGTTTTAACTTAGGATAACGTGACCTCATGCCGAATCCCAAGTAGGTACGTTTATTTGCATCATCTGCATTTGACTTAGGGGACTCAACACAGGGGTTGGGTCCGTCTAGGAAAGGTGACCTTGAATTAAAAGACTAATCCTGATGCATTAATTTACGTGCTATTTGTGCATTTTTATCTCGGTTTGCGTGTCGCCCAATTATTAGAATAAAATCAGAAAATTGAGAAATGAAAATGATGAAGGGCGAGGCACAAATTGAGGGTCGTTGTGCATTTTCAAAATCCTGGGGTCCAAGATAAGGCGAAATGCTGCCGAATTTTTTTTAGAAAAAAAAAAAAAAAAAAAAACCTTTTCAAGAAATCAATGTCCAAATTACTTTGTTTTTCTAGAAAGGAACAAAAAAAATATTTTTTTAATTAATTCAAAAATATTTTTCTTTCACTTCTAAAATTGCAAAAATAAAAATAAAAATAAAAATAATAATAAGTTTTTTTTATATATAATTTGGAAAAAAGAAGAAGAAAAATTAAAAAAAAATTAAAATTAAAAAAAAATATATATAAAAATCCAGAAATATTTTTCTTGCTTCGAGTATTTTTTTAGTAGAAATTCAAATGTGCTTAGGTCATCGCTTTTGCATAAATAGCCGAATGCCTTCAAAAGGGCGCCGGAAGGCTGTTTTGCAAAAACGACCACTTATTTCAATATTGGCTATTTAGTAAACACAGCCCTAAAACCTTCTCATTCGAAGTGCTGAAGGGCCGTATTTGCAACAATAGCCGTTTAATTAAACATGTGCAAAAATTGTCCTTTTTCACTAATTTCTTTTTTTTTTAAATCACTTTAAATGTGCAGAACGAGCACGATTTGAAAATGAAAATAGTAACCAAGATCCCGTTGGAGTTGAGGATGTGGTGGAACAATTTGACTGAGTCAGGGCAAAGCACAGTCAGGCAGTGTTTAGGGGGTCTTCCGGAATTATTGACAATGAGGCCCCGGGGAAATATCATAAGGGCTCTGATTATGTTTTGGCACCCATCCCATAACGTTTTCCATCTCTCGGATTTCGAACTGACACCAACTCTAGAAGAAATAACTGGGTACATCGGGAGGAATGAAACCCCGCTAAGGCACGGATACCTAGTTGCCCCAAGAGCTGTTACCCCCCACAAGTTTCTGGTCATGATGAAGATAAGTCGGGGGGTCCAGAACCCGGATTTGGCAAACGGTTTTGCTACCTTACAGTTCATTTATCAGAGGTATGGTCAAGTAGGAGGATTTAACAACCCAGAAAGCAAAACTTGTAGTAGAGAAAACCGACCAAAGTGGGAGGAGCATAGATGTTTTGCTTTCATGGTGGCGTTTCTGGGTCTCATAGTATTCCCCAGAAAGGATGGACACATCGACATTCGGATAGCCGGAGTCGTTAGTACACTGCTAACTCAGGCCAAGAGTGTCCTCGCCCCTATGATTTTATCTGATATTTTCCGAGTTCTCACTGCCTGTAGGGCTGGGGAAAAGTTTTTTGAAGGGTGCAATCTGTTGTTGCAAATCTGGGTAATCGAGCATTTATGTCAACGGCCTCAGTACATAAAATATGCACCGGCAGGAAGAAGCTACATAGCCGAATTCTAGGCCAAGGTTGGGAATGTTAGCGTGCCTGAGGGGGTCAACGGATGGATAGCCCATCTTCAGTCTGTCACAGTGGAGCAAGTGGATTGGATGCTCAGTTGTTCTACAATTGACGAAGTTCTGTATATGTCGGCTACCGAGCCGTATTTTCTCCTAATGGGCCGCAGGAGTATTCAACCTTACACGCTGTGCTGGGTCCTAAGATAGATGAGAAGATGTCAAACGGTACCAAAGGATGAGGATCTTAGCTGTCACACAATAGAAATTTGTGCCGATGGACAATTCCCAGAGAATGTGGTTCGGCGGGTCTGGAGTGAATGTCAGTACTTGCCTGTAAACACCTGTGTTCGAGATCTGTCTCGGGGCGAAGTCTCCCCTGAGTATCTTACATGGTATAAAAAGGAAGCCGAGCCTGGACGACCAGCCAAGAGATCCCACCTCCAAGCATTTATCGAAGAGTCCCAAGCCCAATGGGACTGGTTAGCCAAAGAAAACGGGTATAAGGCCACTATAAGCAAATTAGAAAAATAGGTCCGTGATCTTCAGTTTGAGAAAGGGGTGCAAGCCGCAGTGGACGAGGAAGAAAAGAAAGAACTGATCCAGGAAAATGAAGCCCTCAAAGCTCAGATACAACAGATGAAAGTGGCTGCCTTGAATCAAGAAAGAAGTCCAGCAGATGCAAAGCTTATCAGTGGTCTAAGGAAGAAAGTAATAGAGTATCAAGATGGTCTGGAGAAGTCTGAAGCAGAGCAGGAAAGACTCAGAAAGCGGTTGGCGGAAAATGCTGAAGGACGGGCACAGTTCGTCCGACAAATGAAAAGAAGTACGAGGGGACAATTGCTGAGCTAAAAAGAAAGGTGACTGGCCTGGAAAATGAAGCGGAAAAACAAGCTCGGAACTTCAAAGCAGACCGGGAGCACTGCTATGATTTAATGGCCCAGATGGAGCAGGATCTGCAACAAGTCCAGAATCAGAGCCGTCGTGACCTTCAAGTATTAAAGGCCCGAGACCAGCAAATAGGGCGTTTGCTGCAAGAGAAAGGAATTATTCAAGAGAGGGTCCGAGCTATCGCCGAGTATGTTGTTGCAAAATGCCAAGACTGCGAAGACATGACCCAGACTACCTTCTTTGCCGCAGTGATGACGTATGTCCGCCGGATAATGAATGACCTAGAACAACTCCAAGGGGATCTTGCACAGAGGCCCGTGGCAAGACCGAATGATGTCCCACGGGCCCCAGGACCTGAATCTTTAATGTATTCTTAAGACTTTGCAATATGTATTTTCTTTTTCTTTCTTATTTCAAGAGTTGTTTTGAATCTGTTGTAGTCCATTTTCAAAGGTCGAGTCTGTAATAGAATTGCTTTATTT
>MCJB01050636.1:95073-111924 GCA_002018475.1 Nicotiana obtusifolia | reverse complement strand
TTGGTCAAGGAGGCAGATTCTACCAAAACAGAGCCTGTGCCAGTTGAAGGAGCTACAGAAAAGCCCAGCCCTATCAATTTGAAGCCACCAGTATTGATTGTGAAAGGGATATCCAAAGATGTCAAAGCAAATCCTGAGGGTCCAAAAGTGATAGTGCAAGGGGTTTTCAGTAAACCCACCATGGTCGTGAAAGGGGCTCCCGTTACCCCTATCATTAAACCTGTAACCCAGATGCCGGTAAGTGATACCAAAGTTGTCCCCTGGAATTACAATAAAATGATAGTGACCTACAAGGGTAAAGAAGTGGATGAAGGAGTGAATGAGACGGGAGGTTTGACTCGTTCCGGAGGTGTTTCACTCCAGAGGAACTGAGGAAAGCTAAGCCATCTAAGGGTAACCAGTTGCCAGTAAAGAAGCCGGTCACCGAGGAGGAGGCCGAGGAGTTCTTAAAGAAAATGAAGGGGCAAGACTATTCTCTTATAGAACAATTGAGAAAAACACCGGCTCAGATCTCTCTCCTATCATTGCTGATACATTCAGAAGAGCACCGCAGGGTTCTAATGAAAATCTTGAATGAAGCACATGTTCCTGATCAAATCACAGTGAATCACCTAGAGAAGATAGCTGGTAAGATTTTTGAGTCAAACAGGATCACCTTCTCATATGAAGAACTTCCCATTGAGGGAACAGAGCACAACCGAGCTCTATATCTGACAGTAAAGTGTGAAGATGCGGTTGTTTCAAGGGTTTTGGTGGACAATGGGTCCAGTACAAATATTTTCCCGTTATCCACCCTGCAAAAGCTGAAAATTGGTACTGAAAGGATCCGTTTGAACAGCGTGTGTGTTCGCGGCTTTGATGCTGGAGGCAAAGATTCTGTCGGAGACATACTACTTGAGTTGTCAATAGGCCCAGTTGAATTCACCATGGAATTCCAGGTGCTTGATATAGCCATCTCCTACAATTTGTTGCTAGGAAGGCCTTGGATCCACGCAGCTAAAGCAGTCCCGTCTTCGTTGCACCAGATGGTGAAGTTTGAATGGGATAGACAAGAGATAGTCGTGCATGGTGAGGAAGATCTTCCAGTCGAAAATGACACAATTGTGCCGTTCATTGAAGCTGATGATGATAAAGGACCCTGGGTATTTCAGACTTTTGAAACAGTGCCAGTCGCAAAGATTACCGAAGGTGAGCACATTTTGGGTCCCAAGTTATCCTCTGGGTCCATCATGGTCGCGGCCGAAATGCTGAAAAATGGTTTTATACCGGGTAAGGCCCTTGGGTCATCACTGCAGGGTTCTGTGCATCCAATATGCTCCAAAGGAAATTTTGGTACATTCGGTTTGGGATTCACGCCCAAAAATGAAGATATGAAAAGGTTCAGAAATTCAAAACAGAAAGTATGGTCTCTCCCCAAGCCCATCCCACACATCTCCAAATCTTTTGTCAAGCCAGGAGCCGAAAGACTTCCGACTCCCTCAATTCTGAAATCGGTGGTCGATGTTGATGAAGAGTTAATCAGAAGGTTCCAAGGTTTGTTCGAAGAGGTCAATATGGTTGAGGTCGGTGAAGGTTCTAGTAGGGCGGATGTGCAGTTTGTTGGCCCGAATGTGAGGCTTAGCAACCGGGAAGTTACTCCTCTCCCCATCAGGAAGGAGTTTTGGTAGTTTGCTTTATTTCCTTTCCTGCTATCCAGGTTTATTCCAGGGCTGTAATCCGAATTCCTTTTCTTAGTTTCACTTATTGTAATGATCAAATCCTTCCATCATTTTATTTGTCAATGAAATGCAATTTCCCATTTTGCTATTATTCTTAGTAATGTTTTATTTTGTTCTTTTTGTACAGTTCTTTTTATGCCGGTTGCAGTGACATGACATGCATGAATAATTTTCAGCCGAGTCTTAAAAGCCAATCTAATTCTGAAATAACGATCCAAGAAGTAGAATATGATGAGGAAATAGAATATGATGAAGAAGCAGCATTCGGGCAAATCAGTAAAGAGCTAAAACAATTTGAAGAAAAACCAAAACCTAATTTGAGCGAAACTGAAGCAATTAATTTGGGGGACCAAGATGATGTCAGGGAAACCAAAATAAGTGTGCATCTAGAGCCTCGAATGAAGGAGGAAATAATCAAGATATTATTTGAATACAAAGATGTCTTTGCATGGTCGTACGCTGAAATGCAGGGTTTGAGCACTGATCTGGTAGTCCATAAATTGCCAACTGATCCAACATTTCCTCCCGTCAAGCAAAAGTTGCGAAAGTTTAAAACAGATATGAGTGTAAAGATCAAAGAAGAAATCACAAAGCAGCTTATCGCAAAGGTCATTCGGGTTACTCGATATCCCACTTGGCTAGCTAATGTCGTGCCAGTACCAAAGAAGGGCGGTAAAACCAGGGTTTGTGTGGATTACCGTGATCTCAACAAAGCAAGCCCAAAGGATGATTTTCCATTGCGGAACATCCACATTCTGATTGATAATTGTGCTAAGCATGAAATTGGTTCTTTTGTGGATTGCTATGCGGGGTATCATCAGATTCTGGTGGATGAGGAAGATGCAGAAAAGACAGCGTTCATCACACCATGGGGGACGTACTGTTATCGGGTAATGCCTTTTGGTTTGAAGAACGCTGGGGCAACTTATATGAGAGCAATGACCACCATCTTTCATGACATGATGCATAGAGAGATTGAAGTCTATGTGGATGATGTAATCATAAAGTCAAAGAAGCAATCTGATCATGTCAACGACTTGAGAAAGTTTTTCCAAAGGCTCCGCAAATACAACCTTAAGCACAATCCAGCAAAATGTGCATTTGGTGTCCCGTCCGGAAAACTGCTGGGATTTGTGGTCAGCCGACGTGGTATTGAAATGGATCCGTCAAAGATCAAGGCCATTCAAGAATTGCCACCACCAAGGAACAAAACAGAGGTGATGAGCTTACTGGGAAGATTAAACTACATCAGCAGGTTTATTGCTCAGCTCACAACAACTTGTGAGCCCATTTTCAAAATGCTGAAGAAGAATGCCGCAGTCAAGTGGACTGATGAGTGTCAGGAGGCATTTGATAAGATTAAAAGGTACTTGTCAAATCCTCCTATGCTGGTCCCACCAGAACCGGGAAGACCTTTGATTCTTTACTTGACAGTCTTGGAAAATTCTTTTGGTTGCGTATTGGGTCAACATGATATCACGGGAAAGAAGGAGCAGGTGATCTATTATCTTAGTAAGAAGTTCACTCCTTACGAGGTTAAATACACTCTGCTCGAGAGGACATGTTGCGCCCTGACTTGGGTGGCACAAAAGTTCAAGCATTACTTGTCCTCCCATACCACCTATCTCATCTCTCGCATGGATCCTCTGAAATACATTTTTCAGAAGCCTATGCCCACAGGAAGGCTTGCAAAATGGCAGATTTTACTCACAGAGTTCGATATCATTTATGTGACTCGGACCGCGATGAAAGCCCAAGCTTTGGCCGATCATTTGGCCGAAAATCCGGTGGATGATGAATACGATCCATTAAAGACGTACTTTCCTGATGAAGAGGTTATGTCTATTGATGAGGTTGGCCATAATGAGAAGCCGGGTTGGAGACTCTTCTTTGATGGAGCTGCTAACAAGGAGTCGGAGTAGGAGCTGTACTTATCTCAGAAACAGGGCAACATTACCCTGTAACAGCTCAGCTTCGATTCTACTGCACCAACAACATGGCAGAGTACGAGGCATGCATTCTGGGGCTGAGGTTAGCCGTAGATATGGGAGTCCAAGAAATACTTGTTCTGGGAGATTCAGATTTGCTGGTCCATCAAATTCAAGGAGAATGGGAGACTCGGGATTTAAAGCTCATACCTTACCGACAGTACTTGCATGACCTTTGTCAGCGATTCAGGTCAGTTGAGTTTAAGCACATTCCCAGGATTCATAATGAGATTGCTGATGCTTTGGCCACTCTAGCATCAATGTTACATCATCCAGACAATGTTTACGTTGATCCCATACATATCCAAGTTCATGATCAACATGCCTATTGCAATGTGGTAAAGGAAGAAATTGATGGTGAACCTTGGTTCCATGATATCAAGGAATACATCAGGTCAGGAGTATATCCAACACAGGCCACAGGTGACCAGAAGAGAACCATTCGACGTCTGGCCGGCGGGTTTTTCCTGAACGGAGGAATCTTATACAAGAGGACTCTGGATTTAGGATTGCTGAGGTGCGTAGACGCTAAAGAGGCCTCAACCATCATGACTGAAGTGTATTCTGGAGTTTGCGGTCCACATATGAACGGGCATGTATTGGCGAAGAAGATACTTTGAGCAGGTTACTATTGGCTCACCATGGAACGGGATTGTATCAGTTTTGTTCGCAAGTGTCATCAGTGCCAGGTACACGGTGATCTGATTCATTCTCCTCCGTCTGAATTGCACACAATATCTGCACCTTGGCCCTTTGTTGCTTGGGGCATGGATGTTATTGGGCCTATTGAACCGGCAGCATCAAATGGTCATAGGTTTATTCTCGTAGCCATTGACTGCTTTACCAAATGGGTCGAAGCTGTAACTTTCAAGTCTGTAACCAAGAAGGCAGTGGTGGATTTTGTTCATTCTAATATCATTTGCTGGTTCGGAATTCCCAAGGTGATCATCACAGACAATGCTGCTAATCTCAACAGTCACTTGATGAAAGAAGTATGCCAACAGTTTAAGATTATGCATCGGAACTCCACTCCGTACTGCCCCAAGGCAAATGGAGTTGTGGAGGCTACTAACAAGAACATAAAGAAGATACTTCGTAAGATGGTCCAGGGCTCTCGGCAATGGCATGAAAAGTTACCTTTTGCTTTGCTGGGTTATCGCACTACTGTTCGCACCTCGATGGGTGCAACCCCTTACCTGCTGGTGTATGGGACTGAGGCAGTTATACCTGCAGAAGTTGAGATTCCATCTCTAAGGATTGTCACAGAAGCTGAAATTGAGGATAATGAGTGGGTCAAGACCAGACTTGAGCAATTGAGTTTGATTGATGAGAAAATATTGGTTGTCGTATGTCATGGTCAATTGTATCAGAAAAGAATGGCCAGAGCATACAACAAGAAGGTGCGCCGTCGGAAATTCGAAGTTGGTCAGATGGTACTAAAACGTATCTTGCCTCACCAGGCGGAAGCCAAAGGCAAATTCGCCCCGAACTGGTATGGACCATTCATTGTGACCAGAGTTTTGCCAAACGGTACTTTGTACTTAACAGATGTAGAAAGCAAATGTGTAGATATGGCTATCAATTCTGATGCCGTTAAGAAATATTATATATGATTTCTTGCTTATCTTCAATTGTACTCGGCATGTTCAAATTTGAAATGAAGAAGGCATTTTGTTCAGCTATCCAAACACTTTTATCACTTGTTACCCTTTTGAGCTTTACTTATTTTTCGTTCAAATCCCTCTTTTGGAATCAATAACAAAAATAAGAAAAATGAAAAAAGAAAAGAGAAAAGAAAATGAAAAAGAGGAAAAGAAAATGAAAAGAGAAAAGAAAATGAAAAAGAAAAAAATGAAAAGAGAAAAGAAAAAGAGAAGAAGAAAAAAAAGAAAAAGAAAAATGGAACAAAAACAAACAACTTTTCGGCTTGAACTACGTTCGACCTGATTCCTTTTAAGGATACGTAGGCAGCCTCACGGCTCGGTCTCATCAAAATAAAATTTAAATTTCCCCAGACCCAAAAGAACTGGGGTAGAAGTTTGGATTCGTAAAAGATTTGATTCCAAAAGTTGTAATTTTAACCCCTATTTCACTTTAAATTACTTTGAGCCTTCATGACACCCTTTCTTCTAACCCTGTCCAAAAGCCCACATTACGGTCCAAAGAAAGACCTTCTGATCAGTCTTTGAGGATGCCGGGTCAAGTGAAATAGTGATATGGTTTATATCAGGGGCAACATCGGGTTCGGGGTGCATAAAAGAAAGTTAAAATGAGAGAGTCTTATTGGTGAAAACCCTCACGGGCACCGTAAGGCGATGGTGAGATGAGAGATTGAAAATGAGAGTCTTATTGGTGAAAACCCTTACGGGCACCATAAGGCGATGGTGAGTTCAAAGATAAACAGCAAACAGAACGGGATCAGTGAAAGATTGGTCTTTGAAGTTGGATTTATGCTATGAGTTGAAGATGATTTGTCAGACGGATTAGGCTGATCAGTCCGAAATGCATGTCATGATCACTGGAGCTGGCCAATTCCTTCAGGTAAGTCTTCCTAAATTTCCTCCACATAATCGTTTGTGTTCATAATTTCCCTTTGTTTCCTTTTGATCACAAAATCATTACATTTTTGTTTATTGAGTCTATCTTTGTAAGTTTCTTGCGAATTAGCCATGTTGAGTAAGCGAGAAAGGATTTCAAGCTTACTACCAACTTCTAAATTGCACAAAGCGGAATTTGGCCAAGCATATCGCAAAGGAAGTAATCCAAAAGGAGCAATATGTATTTAACTAAAGGTAGAGCGATAAGGCAAGTTTTGGGAGTTTTGGAGAATACAAGAATGCAACAACGTTCAGATTAAAAGTGTAATTCAATAGATGAGGGTAAGAGATTCGGTTTGTTTAGAGAGAATGCAAGCCGACCCCGATCAGAGTTCAAACAACTTTGTGCTCATTCAAGTCCCCAGCCAAGCCAAAACTGGAATACATTCCCCAACAGAAGCAAACCCCCAGAAAGTACGCCACAAACTAACCACCACATTTTAAACTAATAAAATTTTATTTGTTTGAAACAGAAGGCCTAGAAGTTGTCCATCCACAAAAGACAAGGCTCGAGAAGCAAAATTGCTATGCGAGCGTTCCCCAAACAGAGAGCACGGCTCAGGTAGATTTAATTTTAGTTTCAGTAGCAGGCGCCCACCTGGATAACGAGGGAATATAATTTAAGTTTCAGGACCCGCCTGGATAAGGGGATTTAATTTTAGGTTTCAGGACCCTCCTGGATAATGCGAGTTAGTTTTAGTTTCAGGACCCTCCTGGATAATGGGATTTAGTTTTTAGTTTCAATAGCAGGTGCCCACCTGGATAATGAGGGAATACAATTTACTTTCCTGGATAATGGGATTTAATTTTAGTTTTAGTAGCAGGCGCCCACCTGGATAACGAGGGAATACGATTTTAGTTTCAGTAGCAGGCGCCCACCTGGATAATGAGGGAATACAATTTTTATTTTTCAGTAGCAGGCGCCCACCTGGATAATGAGGGAATACAATTTACTTTTTAGTTTTCAGGACCCTCCTGGATAATGGGATTTAATTTTAGTTTTTAAGACCTTCCTGGATAATGGGATTTAATTTTAGTTTTCAGGACCCTCCTGGATAATGGGATTTAATTTTAGTTTTAGTAGCAGGCGCCCACCTGGATAACGAGGGAATACGATTTTAGTTTTAGTAGCAGGCGCCCACCTGGATAATGAGGGAATACAATTTTTATTTTTCAGTAGCAGGCGCCCACCTGGATAATGAGGGAATACAATTTTTAGTTTGAGTAGCAGGCGCCCACCTGGATAACGAGGGAATACGATTTTAGTTTCAGTAGCAGGCGCCCACCTGGATAATGAGGGAATACAATTTAGTTTTAGTTTTCAGGACCCTCCTGGATAACGGGAATCAATTTTAGTTTTAGGACCCTCCTGGATAATGGGATTTAATTTTAGTTTTCAGGACCCTCCTGGATAATGAGATTTAATTTTAGTTTTAGTAGCAGGCGCCCACCTGGATAACGAGGGAATGCGATTTTAGTTTCAGTAGCAGGCGCCCACCTGGATAATGAGGGAATACAATTTTTATTTTTCAGTAGCAGGCGCCCACCTGGATAACGAGGGAATATAATTTTTAGTTTCAGTAGCAGGCGCCCACCTGGATAATGAGGGAATACAATTTACTTTTTAGTCTTCAGGACCCTCCTGGATTATGGGATTTAATTTTAGTTTTCAGGACCCTCCTGGATAATGGGATTTAATTTTAGTTTTAGTAGCAGGCGCCCACCTGGATAACGAGGGAATACAATTTTTAGTTTCAGTAGCAGGCGCCCACCTGGATAACGAGGGAATACAATTTCATTTTAGTTTTCAGGACCCTCCTGAATAATGGGATTTAATTTCTAGTTTCAGGAGCTGCCTGGATAATGGGATTTAATTTTAATTTCAGGACCCTCCTGGATAATGGGATTTAATTTTTAGTTTCAGGACCCTCCTGGATAATGGGATTTAGTTTCAGTTTTCAAGACCCTCCTGGATAATGGGATTTAATTTCAGTTTCAGGACCCTCCTGGATAATGGGATTTAATTTTTAGTTTCAGGACCCTCCTGAATAATGGGACTTAATTTTAGTTTTCAGAACCCTCCTGGATAATGGGATTTAGTTTTAATTTTCAGGACCCTCCTGGATAATGGGATTTAGTTTTAATTTTCAGGACCCTCCTGGATAATAGGACTTAATTTTAGTTTTCAGGACCCTCCTGGATAATGGAATTTAATTTTAGTTTAAGGCCCCTCCTGTATAATGGGATTCAGCTTTAGTTTCAGGACCCTCCTGGATAATGGGATTTAATTTTAGTTTCAGGACCCTCCTGGATAATGAGATTTAATTTTGTTTCAGGACCCTCCTGAATAATGGGATTTAGTTTTGAATTTCTCAAAATCTTCATGAATAGTGAGATAGTTTTTCTACAAGTCTTAGAAGTCTTTTTAGGCAGTAAGTTTCAAGTCCCCGCAGATATGCCTAAGTTCCACACTGGGGCAGAAAGTTTATTGTTTATTTTACTGTCGTAATAGCAGGTGCCCACCTGGATAACGAGGGAATACAATTCAAGTTTCACCATCAGGTGCCCCCCTGAAGAACAGGGTCAAGTCAAGTCAGGAATGGCAAAAGCTCGCGTCAAGAATGCGGGTCAACAGTTCGAGATGCACAAGAAGATTCAAGATCAAGTTCGAGGAAGTTTGTAGATAGGAATCTTGTAATTCGCAGCTATTAGACGTAGTTAGTTTGGCTCCTTATTTTTTATTTCCGGTGTAATAAGGAGCGCAGCAAATAATAACAGCAGCAGCAACGCAATCACAGCTTCCTGGTAGTCCCAGCTACCAAAAACTTCCAGAACTACACTGACCTGATTCCTTCATAGCCAAGGATATGTAGGCAACCTTCAAACAGGGTTCGGTCAAGCTCTTTCAATTCGGGTAGGCAAAAATCCCGCAGAATTGCTCATTTTATCTTTGCCCGAAAACTCTTCGTGCTTTCAAGCAAAGAGGGACAGCTGTGAGCACGTGATTTTTACCGTACCCGAAATACCTTTATAAAAATCATTAAATAATTTTTAATTAATTATTAGTCATTTTAGGATTTTATTAGGTTCTTAATTACTCATTCTTAGTTAATTAATTCATGAAAAATACCCAAAAATATTATGCATGGCATTTAGGATTTGTTTTACGTTTTTAGGATTGAACTAGTAATTAGTTGTTTTATAAAATTGGAAAAATCATAAAAATAGTGCATTTTTACATTCTTGTAGTTTTAATATTTAATTCATAGAATCTAGCATTATGGTAATTTTATAAATAGTTAATTTAGTTTAATGTCACATTTTAAATAAATTAAGATTTTAGTTGCTAAGTATTATAGTTATTAAAATTAAAAAGGGGGTTTAAACTAATTGATTAAGAAAAGGGAATAAAAGAGAAGAGGGATTCGGAATGGGTCAGTTTCTTAAAAAAGAAATTGAACTGAGCCCAAATCAATTAACCCCAACCCAAAACCCAACCGGGCAGCCCAATAGTCATTCCCTTTCATTTAATCTGAGCCGTTGATCTCAACGAGATCAACGGCTCAGAACTCACCTTACCTTAGTATATAAATGTTCTAACTAAACCCTGCCCGCCTTTTTCTCACTTCCGCCCAAACGAACCCTTACCCTTCAAACCCTAGCCGCCCAATTTCAACCCGCCGCCGAGGCCATTTCCGGCCAAAATTGACCCAAATCCCACACAAACTCACCCACCGTCACTTCCCCCCACTTCAATCAACCCTTTGTCCATCAAAAACCCCAAAATCCGAGGTACCCGTACAACCTAAGAGTTAAAATCAAGATCGAATTTTTTGAACAAAATAAGTTTTAACCGTGTGTTCTTGACAAGAACACACGGTTTAAACTTTATTTTAGTCATAAAAATCATCAAGGATAAGAAGATAATTCGAGGTAATCTCTTCACTCATTTCCGTTTCATTTTTAGGTATTTTTTTTAGTTTTTCATCTCCTACCTCCTTCTCTTCTTTTTCTTTTCCCTTTCAATTTTTTCGATTATTTTTAGGTCTTTGCACAAATAGCCAGATTTCGGTTAATTTGGGTTAGTCCGTAAATTAAGGTTAAAAGGGGTCAAATCACTAAGTGGCTATTGTTTTAAAAGGTTACGGACAAATGTTAGAAAACTCTAGAAGGGGTTAATTAGAAATAAAAGAGACTTAAAGGGGGAAAGGGTTATCTCAAAAGATCCCAACAGATTTCTGTTGGGATTTTGTTAAAAGAAATCTGTCAGGCATTGAGTGGGGGGAGGGATTTTAACAGAAAAAGAAATCTTAAAAAGGGGAGGGGAGTCTGTTCCATGGGGAGATATAAAAGGAACAGAGAGGTCGTTTAAGGGGTAGAGGTCTAAGTCTAAGAAAAGGAATTGAAAGAAAAAAAGAGAGTGAAAAACAGGAGGTCATCTTACAAAGAGAGGAGTCGGGGTCTAAGTCTGAAAAATAATTGAAAAAGGGAGATAAAAACAGAGAGAGAGTAATACTAGTGGAAAAGAAAAAGCAGAGAACAAAAACCTCAAGAAAGACTAAATCGATTATTTGTTTGTTGAAGTAATCGGAGTTGCGGTGATTGCTCGTTTGCCGCTGCTGTTCTAAATCCTTTGATTGTTCAATCGACATAGGTAATTTCAAGCATCCCTTGTAATTTCAATTTGTTTAAGCTAGAATGAATGATTTATTGGATGTTTGCTGGATCAATTTATCATGTTTTGGAGTTGTTGTTCATTCTATTTAGTTTTGTTTGTTCAATATTGATAGTCTTGAAGATGCCGTGAGTGAATATAATATTTTCTGTTTTCTTTGTTTGGAGGTTTGCTTATAGTTATTCTGTAAAAGTGATGAACAATTAAGGTTAATGGTTACCTATCATGATCAATGGCTCGCTTTTGTTGATTGTTGTTCTGCAAAGTAATGCTAACCTCAGATTGTAATCAATTTTGTTCCAACTGTGATTATGTTCATGGCTATATGAATTGATGTCTTTCAAGGCCACTGTTTCGTTGACAGATTTGGCACAATATAAAAATTTCAATTACGTCCTAACTTTGCTAAGTTGACAATGTTGAAATAGTATCGTTCACATAAATATTCAGTTATACTTGTGTTTGTCGATTCAATAGTCAGCCTCTGTCATCGAGCGCGTTAAATTCAAAATGGCTAATCAGAGAAACAGTGTTAATTCGAGTACTATAATCTTGCAAAGCGTGGTTGTATGCCAATTTAAAATGGCTAATAAAAAAAATGGGGTTATTTCAAGTACTGTCATCTTGGGAAATTTCAGGATCGCATCTGTCATCTTACCTATTTTGTTTGATTTTGTATAAGAATGGTGCTATTAGTGGGAATGTAGAATGTAATTAACTATGCATAATATCAGCCATGTTTGCAATTGGTTAGTCTTTCGTTTGAAATTGAAGCAATTCAAACCAACTGGGCTATTCTTTGAAAAGTATCATTAGCTTCGAAATTGTTCATTTTACACACTTAGTGGCCAATGTTTGTAAATGAGCTTGTATGAAATGATTTCTATTTAAGTTTTATCAGCTGCCTGTTGAAACAAGTTGGCTACTAATGTGGGTATTCAACACCAAGTGGTGTTAATCGAATCCGTTAAGTTAATAGAGGTGTGCCATACAATTAGTAACGATCACCCATGGCCCTCTTTATTAATTAAGGTGTAATATCAATGTAAATAGGACTCGACTCTTAAACTTTAGTAATTAGATCTTAAATACAATTAATTACGTTGCCACTATGGGTACGGTTCCCGTGACATAGTGACAATACTAACTTCGGGGGTGCCTTTTAGGTGACCCGGCCTCAATAACTTCTAATAATAAATGATTTTAATTCGAGGTGTGCCATACCAAATAAATTTACAAACATATGACCCTCATTAATTAAACACTTAGAAAACCGAGGCGCGCTATTTAGCAAATTTCATGGCCCTCGACAAACTAAAATGCGTAATTTGCTTTAGGCGCGTTAGTCTAATAATTTAGCTTCCTAAATTCGGGTGCACATTTATGTGACCCACATTCCATAAATCTCAATGTTAAATTAAAAACGTTACAAGTTGCGGGTGCATTTATGTGACGTAATTTGTGACATATTTTTGATTGACATTGCAATTCTTGATAAATTTTAAAAGCGGAAAAGTAAAAAGTTAAAATGCACTATAGGTTAATAACAGGTATAAAAATCAGATAATAAGCCGATTGTGATAATAAGCGACCGTGCTAAAACCACGGGACCCAAGGGTGCCTAACACCTTCCCGCGGGTTAACAGAATTCCTTACTCAGAATTTCTGGTTCGTAGACTTCTTTATGAAAGTCGAACTTTTCCTCGATCTGGGATAAAACTGGTGACTTGGAATACCAATTTAAAATTTCTAAGTGGCGACTCTGAAAATAATTCAATAATCCCATTTCGACCAATGTCACTTTAATTGGAAAAACTCTTTCTATATATTACTCTCGGGGAGTGTACGAAAAGAGGTGTGACACTAGCACCAACCAAAACGCCAAGGGGCAATAGAGCACAAAAGTAGAAAAAATTTGGTGCCCAGATTCGCGCCAGGCACCAACCAAAACGCCGTTGACAGCAGGCTAAAAAGTTGAATGTTTAGGTTCGTACCAGGCACAAAGAACGACGCCCAAGGGTGAATTTTTTCCTAATTTGGATGGGACTTGGGGATTTCAACCCTACACGTCCCCAATATGTATAAAAGGGGTTCTAAATTTATTTTGAGGGGTTGGACATTATTTAGAGGCGAGAACATCACGTGGAACAACTTTTGGAGGAGAAAATCATCGAGTTCTTCATTCTTTCATCTTTTCTTTGTAATTTGTTCATGCAAAATACTTGGAAAATTGTTACTAGGAACATGAGTGGCTAAGCACTCTAGTTTTGAGGGTTGTGGTTGACATGATTATTAACGTTTATTAATTACATCTTCTTTAATTCGGATTATCATCTTGAGGTTGTTTTTTTAATTCTAGTTTTAACTTGTGAATTGTTGTAGCTACCAATTCACCTTACTATCTATGCTATGCTTGGGAAAGCCATGTTTAGATTAGAGTAGAATTAAAGAGAGCTTGTTTCTGAACCCGTGGCTCGGGGAACGATTTCGGAGTTAGGATAGGAATATACCTAACAGTATATATTATGTTCGTTCATGATAGACTCAATACCATAGGAATATAGGATTGATATATTGTGAGGATAAATGAAGTGGATCTATTGAGTTTTATTTTATGTTTTAAATTAATCCAAAAATGTGAATGTATTTTTTTAGATTTCTTCCTTCAATGGTTTTTGGTTGTCTTGATAGGCGAGCAGTATTGTGAGAACATGCTATTCGTGTAAACGACTCGATCAATTAGCAATCATAGATAATCTGGATTAACAAGTATGGTTATTGAACTTAATAGGATTGATAAATCGACCACAACCCTAGAATCTTCATCTCTTCTGAGTAAAATCCAAAAACACACGTTTGGATCCTTGATAAATTAGCTAATTACTTATTTAATTTCTGCAAAAGCAGTTTAGTAGAAAAATAATATTTTTGTTTATCTTGGACAGTTGATTGCTTTTAGTTAGCTTAGTAACGATTAATCTAAGTCTCTATGAATTTGATATCCGACTTTCAAATTGCTTTATTACCTGATGGCCACGTATACTTGCGTGTACTTGAAGAACCAATAATGTGTCGCCACAAACATTAGTGCATCTGCTTAGACCTTTTCATGGCATTATTCTTTTTTGTTTTTGCTTATTAGCTTTGCTGATATGGCAAATGTACGGAATAATGGAAATCTTGCTTTATTCTATACATAGGTACAAAAACTCAGGAGAAATAGATTTTTATGCATTTACTTTTTAACTATTTTCAGTTTTCATATTTCTTATATCTTTGTCTAAATTTCATTTCCTTCTAACCCTCACTACTCTTAAATTCCTTCAAATGGGTGAAGTAAATACGTCTCTCTCCAACACTCTAAATTCTTTTCTCAAGATTCTCTTCTTTTTTTTTTTTTAAATTCCATTCATAATACTCTTATAAATAATTTATTTTTCTTTTGGTGTTAAGAGGAAAAAAAAAAACTGAAGAAACCAAAATCAGTTAAGGAAGAGAAAAGAAGAATGACCCCAGAGATCAGGAAAAGACTGGCAGTATGTCACTGAAAAAAGAGAATAAGAGCTCTACCACCATCGTCTTAAAATTTGACATGCATTGTGAAGTTTGTTCTAGGAGTGGGCATAAAATTCGTAAAATCGAATTTTGAACGAATCGATTTAATTCAGTATTTTGGTATCGGTTTATTCGATATAATTTGATATTAATTTTTTGATTATTCGGTATTTCGATATAGTCCTTTGATATTAAGGTTTCAATATTTCGGTATACCGAAATACCAAAATGTCAAATTAAAGACTAAGGAAGGAGTCGTTCTTGCTATGGGGAAGCGTATTACTTTACCACTTCTTGTTTGTAACCCTTGTTTTCTCTATTATCTTTTAATTATTAGTATTAATTGGGGATGATTATATGTTAGTACTTCTATATGGTTTTGATGATTAGGTTTATGTTTTTGTGCATGAGCTAATTTTTATACTTCCTGAACTGTAATTAGCTGAGTAGTTAAATTATTTAGCACCAGAACACCCATTAGAAGTGCTAGTAGAGCTTCACCTAGTAATTTGAATTACAGATTTTGTGGAATATAGGAATGGGGATCTTCCTGATGATGAATGATAATCTTTTTGTTTATTGCTTGCTTGGTTATGACTCAAATTCGTGTGCTAAAAAGATAGAAAACTTGCTAATCCTCTGATATTTTATTTTGTGTATTCTTCATTCATGGCACAGTTTTAATATTCTTCTAGGCCAAGCATTGTAGAAAAAATTATGAAAAATGATGAGGATATTGGTTTCCTTTTGACTCTTCTTTCTGCTCAATGAAAGACATAATATGCAAATTGCCACTCCTTCACCGAATTACCAGTGGCATGTGCCACTGCTTGTCATGCTAGATAGGGGATAGTGTGATAGCGAAACAGTACCGAAATCGTACCGAACCAAACAAGAAAATACCAAACTATATCGAACTATTTTGGTACAGTATTTAATATACATAGACTGAATATCGAAATATCGAACCGTAATTCATAAATACCGCAGCGAAGAACCGAATGGCCACTCCTAATTTGTTCCAAGAAATTCAAACATTATATTCAATTGGTCATTTGGCAGATAATTAAAAAGATATTAATCTAGGCATTAACAGTTTGTTGAGTGTTTAAGTTATAATGTGTTAATCTAAGAAAGTAACATGCTATAATAGGCTACCAGTAACTATACACTACATATAAGTATTTGATATAAAATAACATGCTATAATGCCTTACCATTAGCTAATACACTACATATAAGTATTCGATATAATAAACAAAATTTATGAATGAACTCAAATGTAAGCTACTTATAAGTGTTTCATTCTCACAATAAAGTGGGAATAATATCCAAGTCGTTATTAGTTGCTAATCTATTTTGTAAATTTATTGATGTTTTTGAGACTTTGTAAATTCATTGATATTTTTAAGACCGCACGAGCGCAGTTAAATTTTTATTAGTTATATAGTAAATTAGAGATCTTTCTCGCGCTTCACGCGATTATAAAAGATCTAAATAATATTTTTCTAATACTCGAATAATAAAATATATATTAGTGGTCAAATTTAAATATATTAGATTTTAAATTTAGTCAGATTTTATTATTATCATGTAATTTTGTATTTTCTCTAAGTTTTATCATTGGGGTTGTATTATCTTCTAAAGATAGTTCATCCTTTTTGGATAACCTATATAGGTGAAATTATACCTTTCTATCGCTTTTACCATTTCCTCTTTTTCTTACATTTTTTTTCACTTACTTCCCAACTCAATTCAATTTTCAAAAAAAATAAAATTATTAAATGGTAAAAGTTGAACTCAAATATAATTCTCAGGAAGCAGTAAAAAAAGTTAAGCTATGAGAACATAAAGAAATGTATAATTGGCTCGCTCACAATATTTGTTATATTGCTCAAGTATTATTCTTTTGTCTTAGAAAAACACACAGTGTTAAACTACTATTAAAGAATACAAAAAGGAAGAAGGTTAACAATTATTCAATTCACTTTGAGAAAAAGAAGGAAAAAATTTACATTAAGTTTAACGGCTAAGTATATATATATATATATATATATATATATATATATATATAAGAGAGAGAAAAAGAGAAGAGAGAACGCAACAGAGAACGACCATCGATAGACATCATCGGAGAAAAGTAAATTGCAAGCTTACCAAACATCAAAGAGCCGATTAATAGCTGTCCTAAGTCCTCAAATCTTCTTCATAGGTATATTCGATTAACAGTTGTCCGAAGTCCTCAAATCTTCTTCATAGGTATATTCGACCTTTGCCATATGTTAAATTTTAATTTTGCAAGATTAGGTTTGATGTTT
>MCJB01050636.1:79066-95053 GCA_002018475.1 Nicotiana obtusifolia | reverse complement strand
CATATATATATATATATATATATATATATATATATATATGAAAGTGGGTAATAAGAAAGTGAGATGGCACCTCTCTTAAGCCAAGAAATATATTCACCTTTTTTCTCTTTTTTTTGGATTTTTCATTATTTTTCCATTTATTTTATATTAAAATTTTCATAACTCACACCATTTTATCTTCATAACCTATATTTTTAATAATCCCGATAACTCCCATGCATTTCAGATTTATAGTCTCTAAATATTTAATGTGTAAGTTATGATAATTTATTATATGTTCCTCCATATGTACCTATGTAAGGACTTCTATGTTTTGAACAAATATGATTGATACTAACTTTATATCCTGCTTATAATGGTTTGAGCTATCTCTATGTCAAAGGCTGTAGAGCGAAAAAGAAAAATTATACTAAAGGTATGGTTTAAATTCTATTCTGTGTTTTTTGTTTAAGGTAAATACACTAAGATATTCCATCCATGTGTGAATCTAAAGAAGAATTTGTGAAATAATGAGACGAACATCGAAGTAAAGCCTATTTCACAATTCTCATTAATGGTCTTTGATTTTGTCAGCTTTAGGTTTATGTTGTATAAGTTGAAGTAGTGATTTTTTTCAAATAATACATAGAAATTTTGATATCTGTTTTTTGTTGTATATATTTATACTTTACAATTGCAATAACTTTGAGTCGTGATTTTCTCCTATGTCAAAGTGCGATTCTAATGTGCTTTTCATTTCCTATTATATATAGATTTATCATTTTTATAAATATATTTTTCTATATGTTCTTAATTCTTCCTGTCTCTATAATGAACTTTTTTGAATTGTTTTTCCTTGTATAAAGCCGTTTCACTTCTAACATTCGTAACTCCTTAAAATTCCCTCAAATGAGTTTCTTAAATTTATAGCATATTTACTCTAACGTTCTTTTTTAAAATTCTCAATTTCTATCCACGTTTTCATAATATTTAAAAATTTATTTATTTTTGGTGTTCAAAAGAAAAAGGAAGAAACCAAAGCAAATAAGGATGAGATCAAAAGAAGAATGGCCCCACAAAGAAAAAGTGTGGCATTGTGACCTTTCTTGAGGAACAAAGATAATTCTACCACCATCATCGTAAAGCTTACTTGTATTATGAAGGTTGTGCCAAAAAATTCAAACGTTCAATTTACTAGGCATTAATCTATGACATTGATAATTTGTAGGTAACTTTAAGTTAACATATAATATAATCTAATTAATTAAGAAAATCACATGTAATAGATTATTACTGATCAAAATTTTAACACTGTGAATGGGTAGGCTTTCAGTAGTTTAACATCACTAGACAACGAGTTAATAACTTTATGAATAAAGTATTTTTGATTTTCGAGTTATACTATAGATGATTCAAACTTATTGAAGTTCATAATCAACCGTCAAACAATATACATTATTCTAATGTTAGGATTTACACACAATTCATTTTGGTTCTTATCTTATTAACTGTGTTATTGACAGATTTTTTTTATTAAAAAAATAGAATGTTTTTGTGAATGTTGGTAATTTTTATTCTTTAAAGTGTGCCATTATCTAATTTAATGTGCAGTTGCTCAATTAAATGTATCCCATAAAAACATGCTTTAACTACTAGAATAATGCAATAAATTAACAGAATAAAAGCTTTAACATTTATGTTGCAAGTAAGAGGAGGAGGTCTTCCTAATGATCTTTTGTCAAAAAGTATGTATTTTTTCTCATAAATATTTTCAGCTTCTCAATATATAACTCACAATAATTTATATTATTTTATTTGTGTAATTAGTAGTTTTAAGAATCTATGCTACTTTTATTTTTATTTTAGTTTTTATTTTTATTAGTTTTGGACTTTCTTAATTAATTAAAACTCAAGTGATCTTCTATTGGTAATATACAAACTATACATCACATAAATTATTTGTTATAAATAAATTAAATTTATGAATTAATTAAATGTATTTTATTTATTAGCGATTTTCTTTCTCGTAAAAAGAGGGATAATATCTACATTTGTTATTAACTTGATAATTTTTTCAATTTTATTGATGTTTAAGTTTACTAGTTGAAAGATATTTACAATCAAAAGTTTTCATATTACTCTATAGGAAAGAAACTTGACTCCAAGTTTTGCAAAAGTCATTAACTACGGAATCAATTGGCATGTTATCACTAATTTCTGACCTTTCTTTCTCTCCTTCTTCCGTGTTTTCTCTATCGTTTCCTTCTTTTTTTCTTATTATTATTATTTTTCCCTTATTTTCTTTTCCTTTCTTTTCTTTTTTTTGTGCAAATTGGCGTTCCCCTCCTCCTTCATGGTACACTATGCTTCTTTTCTATTATTTTTTTCCTTTTCTATTTCTTTCTTTCTCTCTTCCCCATCAAGACCATTCAAATCAACCAGTCAAATACATATTTTTTCCTAATTCTGTACGAAAACATATCTTTTTCTCCATTTATAAATCCTTCTTACCATTGTGAAATGTTATCACCCTTTTTCTATAAATTCAATGAAGAGATCTCAATGTTTTTAAAAAATTCCACTGCAGTAATTATATATGTATAAAAAGATAAAAAATTACCAATGCTTCAATAAGAAAGTCTAAAGGAAAAATTGAAGTAATCTGCAGTGTACTAGCTGATAGCTTCAAGAATAGAAGAAGGAAGAAGATGAGCGAGAGAGATGGATAGAGAGAGGGGATAGTAATTAGAGTTGTAATAGTTCTGTTAATCATCAAAGAGTACAAAATGAGATATTTATACACTAACTAATTTCTGGAAATCTCTAACTGGCTAACTACCTGAACTATCATTAAACTAAATTAGTGTATAATGATCATAATGCCCTTACGTTAAATAGTTCATTTCTCAACACTCCCCTCAAGCTAGGCAGTGCAAAAATATTGTAAACTCCTAGCTTGGAACTCAAGTAGCTATGTTGAACTCTGCATAGTCCTTTAGTAAGGAGGTCTGCAGGTTGATCTCAGGTATTGATGTATTTAGTAGTTATCAGACCTTGAGTGATTTTCTCCCTTATAAAATGACAATCTATCTCGATGTGTTTGGTTCGTTCATGATAAATAGGATTAGCTGCAATCCGCATTGCAGCTTTGCTATTACTGTAGACTTCAACTGGAAGTTTGAATTCTATTCCAATTTCCTTGAGCAATCCTTGCAACCAAATTATCTTAGCAACAGTGGCTGCAATACTTCTGTATTAGCTTCAGCAGAGCTTCTAGACACAGTAGTTTGTTTCTTGGATTTCCAAGAGACTAAGGAATCTCCTAGATTTATAAGATAACCAGTTACAGATCTTCTGGAGTATGGGCATGCAACCCAGTCTGCATTATAGTAGGCAGTGATGGTATTGTTGTTATTGTTACTTAGTAGAATACCTTGTCCTGGTTGATTCTTCACATATCTGACAATCCTAAGAGCTGCCTCCATATGATATTTTTTAGGTTGTTGAAGGAATTGACGCGAGGTTTGAACACTGAATGATATATCAGGTCGAGTCATAGTTAAATAGAGCATCTTTTCCACTAACCTCTAATAAGTCTTCTGATCTGCTAAAGGCTCACTTTCAGATTGTTCCAATCTATTACAGTGGTTATCATATTCCTTAGTAGTAAGTTTAATGTTAGTATCCAACGGAGTAACAGTTGGTTTTGCAGCTGGTAGTCTAACCTCTTATATAAGCTCTAATGCATACTTTCTTTGATGCATTAGAATACCTTGCTTGGATCTAGCAAATTCTATGCCCAGAAAATACTTCAAAAATCTCCCAAGTCTTTCATCTTGAATGTTTGTTGTACTATGGTTTTGGTTTCAACAATCAGTTTCAAGTTGTCCCCTGTTATTAACATGTCATCTACATAGACTAATACCATAGTGACTCCTTCTGAAGTTCTTTTGATGAATAGTGAGTGATCAAGTTGGACTTGTTGAAACTGATTCCTTAGAAGTGCTTCAATTAATTTTGCATTCCACTGTCTAGGGGCTTTTTTCAGCCCATAAAGGGATTTAATGAGTCTGCATACTGGTTTGTTCTCCTCTTGACTTTTAAATCCTTGTGGAAGTTCCATGTAGATTTCATCATAGAGGCCACATTGAAGAAATGTATTATAAACATCCATTTGGTGTATGTTCCAGTTTCTTGCAGCAGCAATAGTTAAAATTGTTCTCACTGTTTTCATTTTTACCACAGGGGAGAAGGTTTCTTGATAGTCAATCCCTTCCTTTTGGCTATATCCTTTTGCCACTAACCTTGCTTTAAATCTTTCAACTTCTCCTGTAGCTTTGTATTTGATTTTGTAAATCCATTTACATCCAATAGATATCTTTCCTTCTAGCAAAGACATAATGTCCCAAGTATGATTTGTTCGTAGTACATCAATTTCTGCCTTCATTGTCTCTATCCATCTAGGATCTCTAGTAGCTTCTTTATAGGAAGCAGGTTCTGTTTCAATTGAAGTAGCAATTATATAAGCTTGATAAGTAGGAGAGTTGTTCATATGAAAGGTACTTTGAGATGGCATATGGAACTTCTTGATAAACATCTAAGGATACAAAATCTTTCATCCAAAGTGGAGGTTGTTTGTCTCTGCTAGACCACTTGTATTCAGGTTGTGTTAAGGTAGTGTTAGGAAGACTTTGTGACTGATTGTCTATCTGCTGAGCAGCATTACTTGGTAGTGAAGTGTCAGTTGTAGTTTCCTGCAGTTCTTGTGAAGAAAGATCATGACTTTGATTCATATCATCTATTTGAACTGAGTCTTCCATGTCTACACTAATGTAGGAGTCTGTGTTTTCCAAGTTATTGTCATTGACTATGGGTTGTTCTGTGTTGAATGATGACTGTGTTTGCTGAAAGTTTAAATACCAACTATGTTGAAGATCTAGTGGCACATGGTTAGGGAATAGAGGTTGATTGTTTGTTTTCTGATGTTTGAATGGAAATACATCTTCTTTAAATATAACATCTCTGTTGACAAAGAAGATTTTCTATGTTAAATCATACAATACATATCCTTTTTGAACCTCTGCATATTCCATGTGGACTGCTAGCTTTGTTCTTGTCATTAACTTGTCATGTTGGTGAATGATCTTGGCATAGCACATATATCCCAAAACTTTTAAGTGTTGATATAATAGTTTTCTGTGATATAGCCTTTCATAAGGAGTTTGGCTGTTAATCACTGGACTTGGAAATCTGTTTATAAGATATACAGCAGCTAAAACACATTTTCCCCAGAATTTAATTAGTATACCAGCTTGAAATCTGATGGCTCTTGTAACTTCTAGGATATGCATGTGCTTTCTTTCTGCTACCCCATTCAATTGGGGAGTATAAGCATAGGTTCTTTGATGAACAATTCCTAGATTTTGGAATAGATTACTGCAGATTGAATTTAGAAACTCAGTCCCATTATCAATTCTTACTACTCTTACAGTCTTGTCATGCTGAATTTTGACAAAGGTAAGAAAATGTTGTAAAATACTACACACATCTGATTTCAGCTTTAGTAGAAAAACTCAAGTCATTCTGGAGTAGTCATCTATTATTGTTAAGAAGTACTTATTTCCATCATAAGTGATAATTCTATGTCACGATCCAAAGTCTCACCTCAGGCGTCATGATGGCACTTAAGTCTCTAGACTAGGTAAGCTGATTACAATAACAATTCAAGCCATCTTTTTTTATTTTTTTTTAACAGAATGTAATACAAGTATTGAAACCAAAGAGGAAATAATCAGAAAACCTCCCAAGACTGGTAATACAGAGTCACGAACTCTAACTGAATTCATGTAAAGACCTCAAAATTGAAATACAATACTGTTCATGTACAACTGACAGTACAAGAAAGGAAAGAATTCCAAGGGACTGCGACGACCAAGTAGCTCTACCTCGAATCCTCACGACCAATATGCCAACTCTGCCCGAGTCCGATACCTCCAATACCTGGCTCTGCACAAAAATATGCAGAAGTGTAGTATGAGTATACTACGGTCGGTACCCACTAAGTATCAAGACTAACCTCGGTAGAGTAGTGACAAGGTACAAGTCAAGACACTCACTAGACAAAATAACATGTGCAGTATAACGATAATAATGGAAAATAGGAAGCAGTAACTGGCAACAAGAATCAACCAGCGGTATAATCAGTAAGCAATAAGAACACTATCAACATCGTTCAACCAAATAAGGAACACAAGAACAACCAATTAATCAAGTCTTTCTAACACAAGTTTTCACAACAAAGTCCCTGCGCAGCACCTCATCTCATAATCACAATCACGGGTCTCAACCCACCCTCATATCTCACGGTACCTCATACCTATATTTCGAATCACAACCGTACAGACAACTCACGTGCCAAAATATCGATGTAAAGATTCGCACGGACAACTCACATACCAATAACATAATCATCATATACTCACGGCACCTTGTGCCCACATCTCATATCACTACTGCACGATAATTTGTGTGCCAATAATATAATCATCATATACTCACGACACCTCGTGCCCACATCTCATATCACCATTGCACGACAACTCGCGTGCCAATAACATAACCCGCCGGTATAGTCACAGGCTCACAATCTCAACATGGATCAATAACTATCAAGTTTCGTACTCGTGATCTAGTATAAGTAGCACGCTACAGTGTATGCATATGCAAGTGTACTACTACAGCCCAAATCAACAAGTAATATCAAGTATATCAAATAGCTCATCGAAACAACAAAACAAGTTACACAAGGTGTAAAATAAACACAAGAAAAATCACAACACCACATAAAAGAACCACCACAATAACCCCATATCATCCCTGAAATGCCACCCTTATCTCTCCTATAGCCACCCGTATCACTCCACCTGATAATATCAATAGCCACCCTTATCTCTCCAATAATAGCCACCCTTATTACTTTGTATATTCAACAACAATGAAATACCACCCTTATACCCCGTATAACAACAAAACGGTAAAATTTCACCCTTATACTCCACATAACAACAACGACTCAATTCACATAGAAATTTACAGGTACTATCATCACAATAACACAACATGATCAACTCGCATTAGAAGTGCCCGTAAGCCACAACATTTCCAAGGATTTCATGATGTCAATAATTTCACCACAAACAGCCCACGACTCAACACAACGTGCATAGTATCTCAATATCAACAACATGAATGGAAAAGTAACTCAGCAAAGAACAACATCTTCTTTAATCACAATTTTAGGAAAATAGATTAATTCCTCTTAATAACTTCAATTTAAATTTATTGTTTAAGAATAAACTCAATAGTGCAAGTATCTCTACAAAAAGGCAACCCGACAATAAGAGAATTCGCGAAATGGTTAAAGTAGTAATAATTCCCAATAAGCATATAAGAGCAACTCGGCAAGTAAAGAACATGACATGAAACTACAACTTCGAACAAGCATGTAATAGTGGACATGGCGAATAAAGGATATAACAAGTGCCAACACCTTCTAATTTAATACATAAAGATGTCTTAGAGTTTTAAACAGATAGAATTTCCACATATAAGCCCGAGCACGTACTCGTCACCTCGCGTACACGGATTTCACATTACACAATTAGCACAAACGACTCAATTCCTAAGGGATAGCTCCTCCACACAAAGTTAGGCAAGATACTTACCTCAACGAAGCTAGACCGATACTCTAAAATGGCCTTCTCGCGTGAAACAATCTCCGGACGGCTCAAATCTAGCTAAAATAATTTCATAATATAATTAAAACTCATAAAAAATAATTTAGGATAATGAAACCTCAACTTTCCATTTTACACTAAAAGGCCAAGCCGAAAGTCAACCCAGGGCCCGCACCTCGGAACCCGACAATAATTTACAAAGTTCGAACTTCCATTCCGATACGAGTTCAACCATACCAAATTCATCAAATTCTGATGTCGAATCACCCTCCAAATCTTCATTTTACATTTTTGAAAGACTTTACAATTTTCTCAGTTCCTTCCATGTGATTCACTAATAAATGATAAAAATACTCATGGAACTACGAAATATAATTAATTTTGATTAAGAAATACTTACCCAATTCAAACTCGTGAAGAACTCCCCCAGAGTCACCCAAAACCGAGCTACAAAATTAAAAAATGAATAAAAATGTCGAACCCTCGAACTTAAGGCATTCTACCCAGTTTTTCCGCATTTGTGAAGAAAATCTCGCATTTGCGGACTCCACTTAACTGCCCGATTTTCGCATTTGGGGGATAATTTTTGCATATGTGATATTGCAAATGCAACAAAACTCCGTAGAAGCGGACGGTGAGCTCTCATTCCTAGCTCGCATAAGCGATCACATTTTCGTAGGCGCGCTCGCGCATCTGCGCAACTCCCTCTGCATAAGCGGAACTTACCACAGCACCTTCCCTTCACAAAAGCGACGCATCCCTCGCATAAGCACGTCTGCACCTGCGGCCAATTTTGCGCAGGTGCGAAGAACCAGTACCAAAACTCCTCAGCATTTCTTAAGTCCAAAATCCGATCCGTTAACCATCTGGAATCCATCCGAGGTCCCCCAAGACCTCAATCAAATATACCAACACGTCCTAAAATACGATACGAACTTAGTCGAGGCCTCAAATCACATCAAGCAATGTCAAAATTATGAATTGCACCTCTAATCGAACTTATGAGTTTATGAAATTTCCAAATTCTATAACTTGTGTCAAAACATAGCAAATCGATACGAAATAACCTCAAATTTGCATGCAAGTTCCAAATGACACAACGAAGCTGTACCAACTCCCAGAATAAAAATCTGAATCTGATATCAACAAAGTTAACTCTCGGTCAAACCTCTCAACCTTCCAAACCTTAAACTTTCCAATTTCACCAAAATGCATCAAATTAACCTACGAACCTCCAAATCCAAATTCGGACACACACCTAAGTCTAAAATCACCTTACAAAGCTATTGGAATTATCAAAATATCATTCCAGATTCGTCTACACAAAAGTCAAACTCCGGTCAACTCTTTTCATTTAGAGCCCACAATCTTCTCTACCAATCCCCTTCATCTCCTACTGAAGAGCTCCTGAAATATACACAAATCAGGAAAGAAAGTAGTTGAGTACTGTAATTTCTTGGTTAACTTAGCAACTAACAGCAGGTTATATTTAAACTGTGGAATGTGAAACACATTTGAAACTGAAATACTATCTGATAATCTGCTAGCTCCAGTGTGAGTGACATATGCCAGGTCCCCATTTGGCATATATACTTTCTTGGGATACTGAGGTTGTTTAACTGTGAAATTGTCTATCTGATCTATTTCTGCTACCATATGGTTGGTAGCTCCTGTGTCTATTATCCATCTTGGAGAGCTAGAGGCTAATAAGGCATTGCATATACCTGCCACATTTGTTAAAGAACTGGCACCTGAGTTGACAGAGGGCATTTTGTTGAGCAACTGCAGTATCTGATCATATTGTTCTTTGATGAGAGTACAAGTTCCAAGATTGCCCAGTTGACTTAAGTTGGCACTTTGAAGATTCCCTGAGGCCTGCTGATCTCCAGATTGGCTATAAGTTGTAGGTTTCTGTGAGTTATTGAATTTTGCAGTGTTATCAGTAAACTCATTGTACCCCAGCTGATTAGTTTGTGTAGCACCATGTTCAGTGACCACATCGTAGGCTGCATTGTTACCAGTTTCATTCTCATCTTTGGCTTAAAATCTGGAGAATATCCCACTAGCTTATAATAATTCTCTTTGGTGTGACCTTTAAGCTTACAATATTCATAATGCAGATTATAGTTCTTCTTGAATCTTTGATTGCCAGTGGTTCTTGTCTATAATGTAGTGTCATATGTTCCTGCATTTGCAACTGAATTTGTACCTAATATTCCAGTAGTTGTTGCCATTGATTTTTGGCTTTCATCACTAACAGTTATAGCGTATGCTTGGTTCACCGTTGGAAGAGGGCTTCTCATAAGAATCTGACTCCTGCTTGTGCATAGGATTCATTTAGCCCCATCAAGAACTGATACAACTTCAGTTTCTGTAAGTACACCCCAAAATCTCTGAATTTTAGATAATCATAACCTGGGGATGGTACTAGTGCCTCAAATTTTTCCCACATATCTTAGAGTCTTGAATAATACACAGACATAGATGAAGTTCCTTGGTTCAAATTAAAAGATCTTGTGCCATCAGTTTTGTTAAATCTTTCTGACAGATCATCCCAAACTACTTGTGCACTTGATGCATACATGATTCCTCATAGCAAACCTTTGGAAACAGAATTCATAATCCAAGATAAGACAATGGAATTCACATGTTCCCAGTGATTCCACATTGTCAAAGAAAAGTTTTTTTCTTACATGTTCCATCTACTAAGCCTAATTTGTTTCGACCTAACAGAGCAACACGAATAGATCTTTACCAAATAGAGTAATTTTCAATGCTAGTTAACTGAAATGAGAAAATCCGAATTCCACTTACATCCACCGGCAACAAGAATAGAGGATGATTGTAATTAACTCCGGCGGTTGAATTCATCCCATTCATCGTGTTCCCATTGGTCTGAGTCACACGCTCTCCTGAACCAAGACCAGTTGTGGCCCCTAATTGTTCTTCAATGGAACCATTTCTTGAAATCCCAAATCAACACTTTCAAAGAAAAGATTTGATCAACAATTTTATTTTTCAGCTTCGAATTTTCAAGCAAAAGCTCTGATACCATGAAGTAATTTACAGTGTACTAGATGATAGTTTCAAGAACAGAAGAAGGAAGAAAATGAGCGAGATAAAGAGATAGAGAGAGAGGATAATAATCAGAGTTGTAATACTTCAATTAATCACCAACTAATTTCTGAAAATCTCTAACTGACTAACTACCTGAACTCCCATTAAACTAACTTAGTGTGTAATGACCATAATGCCCTTACGTTAAATAGTTCATTTCTCAACAAAAACTAAGTACCAATAATAGATAAATAAAATCTTGAATCTCAAAATTTTCAAAACCTGCTCTAATTTTGTGGTCTCTCCTCCTTTTATTTGGTGGAAGATTTAACTCTAACATCAAATCGTTACATTGGTTTCTCTTCTATATCCAATTCTGAGTTCAAACAAATTTTTCTTTGTTGAATGTATATATGGCTATGTACTAATTAAGCTTTATGAAGAATAAAATGGGTGAAGGATTGATGGTGAAGAGAGAGTGTTGTACTGCTTTACTACTTTAAATGCTACAATTATATTCACTTTTGTAATCTTCTATATGTTGGCGTCGTTTCTACTTGCAATGGTGATTGTTATTACTTGTGGCAACCGTTCAGGTGTTTTTGGAAGAACATGACTTTTGAGAACATAAATAGCAATCCTATATGGAAGTTTTTTTATTAGAACACAAACGAATAGAAAAAAAGGAAAAAGAAGCCAAAAAACAGGAAAAAATATAAATAGTATTGAAGATGTCACATCAGCTTTCCTATATATATAGAGAGAGAGAGTCCATAGTACTCTTTAACTTTTTCTTTCAGGAAATGGTATTCGTGTTTGGATGAAGGTTCAAGATTTCATGAAAACGACTTTTTTCAACAACCATGAGAAGCACAGTAAATTCACTAGTTAAATAAACAAACGAGGACCAGTCCTGCAATAACAAAACGAAAGCATTTGATTCTTTTTTCCTCTAATAACAGGAATTACAAATAACAATATTAATAATAAATTCAACAACAAATAAATCAAAGAAGGACGTACATGCACAAATTTAAGGAAATACACCGAAGGTTGACAACAGTGTGAGGAGACAATTTGAATAAAGCTTGGGTGGAAGGAGAGCCATGTTAAGCTGCTGGAGCAGTCACAAGTAGCGGTGAGCTATTAACAACTGAAGGAGGAGGAGGAGGAGGAGGAGGAGGAGTCAAGACTTTAGGTAGTGGTGATGGTGGAGGAACTGAAACCTTAGGTGGTGGGGGAGGAGGAAAGGAAACTTTGGGTGGAGGAGAAGGAGGAACGGAAACTTTGGGTGGTGGAGGAGGAATGGAGACTTTGGGTGGTGGGGGAGGAGGAGGAATGGAGACTTTGGGTGGTGGGGGAGGAGGACTCTTTAAGATCTTAGGAGGAGGAGGGGGAGGACTCTTTAAGATCTTAGGGGGAGGAGGAGGGCTCTTAAGTTGAGGAGGATTAAAGGCTCTACAATTTCTTCTGATTTCTCCTGATTTCCCCATTAGAACTTGAGTGTTACCTAACTTGATCAATGCCTTTGCAAAAGCTTGTTGGAAGGCTCTTGGATTAGAGGCAAAATTCGCCACAATCCCAGCGGTTGATTTGTCAGATGCAAGTAACTGATCAACTTTCAATATCCCTTTCTTCAACCTTAGCTGTTTGTAGAAGGAGTTATCGACAACAAATGAAGTGTTTTGGTCCAAGAACACGGATGGGTCACCTCTAGAAGAACATGTCCTTCTAAGACGGTTAAACAAGTTAGTATCCATGCTGCCATCCGCCCTTGATAGCCTATCGCCTTGAAACAAACTACAATGTGTAATTCCGACGGTGTGGCCACCTAAAAGAGTCACCATGTCATTTATAGTAAAGCCTTTGTTTTTGAAAAATTGAAATGCTTGTGGCACCGTTACACTAGGGCCCGGCAAGTTCACTTGTGATGGGTCTGACACTAGCCCATCGCGCCTACCGGTGGGGATGCTGTAGCTCGGTCCTCCAGCTAATGCCACTGCATCTCGGGTGGCTAATGCAATGATGTCTGCACAAGAGACTGTCATAGCACATGTAGCCTCTAACTTACTCTTTATCTGATCAATCAGCTCGTATCCTCGTACTGACCCATTTGCTCCTGCATTCTTTTCTGACCGTTTGTTCTTTGTGTTTTTGGAGTCTATCAATATTGAAGCATCGCAACCCTGAAAAGCAGAAAGGTGAATTACTGTCTTGTCCCAAAGCTATGTGACGCTATAATTTGTTAACTTACAATGCCAACAAGCATATATATATATATAAATTCCTTACCCTCACGAAGCAGTCATGAAAATACATCCGCAACAATGCCGCCGTGATGGAACGATCCGAAAAGAACCGGCTTCGCACCGTATCTCGAACTATGGTTTCTGCTCGTGGACATCTAGCTTTAGTATTATAAAAACCAACTTGAAGTTGAGATGAGACAATTGCTAGCTGCAGACTAATGCACAAGAAAGACAGTAATATTATCTTCTTGTCCATCTTTTTAAGCCACCCCAGCTAATTAAGAAAGATTCCTTGATATCAGATATAAGCTTAACTTGACATTAATGGGCAAATAAGCCACGGCATGATATATAGGGGGGAAAGGGGAATAATTAATGTGGTGGGGCACTAAGAGGCGTTAGAGTTTTGGAAGTCAAAGCATAACTGGGATGCATGTCATATATTAAATTAAAATAATAATACCAGAATTTTCTGAGGAAATACATTGTGTAATCACCTTCCCTGCAACTTAAGGAAAAATAAAATACGTGTAAGTTCAATCTATCTATTTCAGCTTTAGATTCTACTTTTACGGAAACACATTTTGCATCGTATAGTTCTAAACATATGACAGTAATTCCCTCATATTATATAGTATTTTGTTTTGTTTTGAATTAATTCCGTCTCGCGAATTTGATAGTTGGTATCTACTATGTTAGTATTGACATATAGAACAGATGGTTGTAGTACAGTGGTACTTCTTTATTCGCCATAACTAAAATATCACCGAAAACAAATTTTTCATACTTTACTAATACTAGGGGACCTTAATTTTTGCCGTTCCCAGAATGAATAGTTAAACCGATGTTACTTTGGACTGAAATACAATTTAACATGAACATATATTTTTTTACTATACGAAAATTTTAATATTGTGTATCACTTTGTGAACATTATTTGTATCTTTTCACAAAAGAAAATAATTGCAATTTACATATATAAGATTGAAGTCAGATTCGGCTTGGATGCAACATTGATAAGATAAATCTACATAAACAGAATAAGTTAATTACTGATATGTGTTAGTCTACAATCAAGATCATAGCAGAGGTAATATTCTAATCATACCTTTGTATTCTGACTTTTATTGTCATATGTTATTTTTATTATTATAATCGCAGTTCTTTTCCGAACCATACATTGCATTGAATGGTCGATCCGAAACTAAGAAATGCCGCAACGCACAATTTATTAAGCTACTGTTTTTGCTTAGTGTCTGCGCACAAATGAGAATCGTTTACTGAGTACAAGATTATTTAACCACAAGTGGGAAAGGAGAAAAATACGTGGTTATGCAAAGACATGTCAATGACAATGTGCGTAGAATCTTGTTTGAAATTTCAAGGGGTAAGGCGGAGCTAAGATTTGAGCCTTATGGGTTGGGGATTATAATCATTTTAAGTTGTTGAGTTCTAAATTAATAATTTATACATATTCAATGGATTTCTTAATACAACTACAAAATTTGAACAAAAACTACTGGATTCGGCCTGATCCCAATCAACATTGTGGCTCCGCCCCTAAACTACCGAATGGCTTGTAACTTTCTTCAATAATCGCTTGATATTTCTTGGCTGGAGCTTGGTCTTCACGTGATGTTGCTGGTTTTTCTTCTTTTAGTTATCAAAAAGAAAGAGAAGAGGATGAAAACTTTTCACTCAGCTTTTCTTTAGGGAAAAAAGGCACCATCGTTAGGGGATGCTTTCTACTGCCTAGACGATTTCCACCACAAGAAATGCACCTGCTAATACTTGTTGTAACACCTTGTTTACAAAACTTGTTTAAAACATCCCAAACTTTTGCTCATTTTCGTTCATCATATATAATGCACTAACAAGGAGGTTTACGAATAATTTGTGACAATTTTCCTACCAGACTAAATTGTAGTGTCAATCCCATGTGCGAAGTTCAAGGAGAGGGATATGAGGCAACTTGAAACCTAAAATAAGAAACATTGAAAAAAGGCCAAAAAAATATGCAGCCCCTTAAACTTGTCCAATTTTTTCATTTGAACTATCATGGGCTGCTTTCCAGCCTCGCCCCATGACCCCTTGGACGCGCCCCGTGGCGTCCTGGCAAGCCTCTCAAAGCCTAGCGCCACGGTCGGCCCCGTGGTCTCGGCAGCGCCAAGTGACAAGCGCGCATGTGCCTCTGTCGCCCCACCAAAACTGCTTGCCGACGCCCAGCGGCTTGCGAGTGCAAACAATGCTGCGTGCACAGACAATGCCGCGCGTGCCCATCATGATCCAAGCACCAGCGCCCAGCCGCAGGCAGACACAAATAGTGTCGAGCGTGCCGACAGCAATGCACGCGCAGACCCTGATGCTCAAGACAAAGTTGCTGCCACTTGACTTGCTCCTACTTTGTAGAAGTCTAAGTCCTTTCATTGTAAATATAGAGTAGTTTTACTTCATTTTACATTCAGTATGCATTTACAGCTTTCATAGGTCAACTCTTGTAACTTATGTTTATCTTTTTAAGCATTATTAAGGGGGATCAAGCATTCAAACATTCAAGCAAGCAATCATTTCTCTATACTGGTGTCTCTCCCCCTCGACACTGCATTAGCTTTGTAATAGCTTTCATCATCATCAATACAATCAGCATTCATCATCAATTACTGCTTTGAATTCTCTCGTTGCTCACGATATTGGTTTTCCCGTACGGCACTGACAATCTAGTCTAGTATAAGGAGGGGACCTCAGTTGGCGGACAGCAATCGTATTGACATCGATTGCTTAGCCTTACGTCGCCCTTCCAAAGAACCTCAGGAAGGCGCCACATAATAGTTGGTATCTGTTACACCTTGTGTGTACGTGCGTTGTCGTACCGTAAGGTTGCTAACATGGTAAGAAGGTATTTGTTTTTTTGAGGTATTTAAATAGGATGATAGTCATACGTTAAGTTTTGAAGTCAAATGAGTTGT
>MCJB01050636.1:47052-61701 GCA_002018475.1 Nicotiana obtusifolia | reverse complement strand
GTACTGCAGTAACACAGAAGAAAGAAAGCTATTATGATGCCTCCAAGATGGGCTTCCTTTTATGAGAATTTTCACCTTTTTAAGGAACCTAGATAACAGTGGAAGAGAATAGCTTTTTTCACATAGCATCCCGAGATTGAATTCTCCAATTCTGGAGATACTTAAGTTTGGAACCCAGAGCCATCGGTAGTCTTTACTAACAAATTCTCCCCATGCATTGTTGAATCACATACCTCTAAAGATTTTACCTCAGCCCCTTCACCTGAAATGCAATTTGCCCCTAATATGTAATTTGCTTCATCCCTATTTTATGGTAGACTCAACCCCGGAGAAGATATTATGCAAAAATAAGTATTAGCAGGATTTGTGCAATAGTAGTAGTGTAACTAATTCACATCTCTTTGTATGACTCCATTTGCAATGCAATTGTGCCAGACTTTGGAATATTAGGGAAATATATTACAAACCAAAAAAAAAGAAAAAGAATAATGAATTGGTGGATAAGTTGCTTGGCCACATCGACCCGTAACTAGTTATTCTCTGCCTTGTGCTAAGGCTTCTGTCAAGAATTCGTAGGCTCATAGCAAAAGGAGAGATACTAGGAAATGCACTTTGCTACCTGTCTGTTTTTCTGGTGCATTTGGGTAGAGAGGAATGCTAACTCTTTTAGGATCATTATCTCTCACAAGACCATCTCTAGAATAAAGTAGTCTTTCTATAATCTTTGTGGAGTAAGGCCACAGGACATTTCTTAAATTCTGCAGGAGATCAAACGCTGTATTCTGAATTTCCCCTTTTTCTTAATGTAAGACCTGAGGACAACTTCTCCTTTCTTGTACCCTCTTTATCTCACTAAATTGTTGCTCTCTTATTCATTTATACATTGATAAACAACATACAAAAATTTTTAAAAAGAGGATGAGGATGATGATGCCCCTATAGAGGAAAGATGAAGCAAAATTTCTTTGCCAAGTACAACAACAACATACCAATATAATCCAACAAGTAGGGTCTGAGGAGGGTAGTGTGTACGCAGATCTTACTGTTACCTTGTGCAGGTAGAGAGGTTGTTTCCGAGAGACTCTTGGCTCGGGTAAGCACAGTAATCGGCAGTAAAGAAATGTAATATATAAAAATGAAAAAGTTATGGGAAGAAAGCATAAGCAATAGTGAGATTTAAATAAAGTGAACCAGAAACAATAATAGGTAATAATATGCAAAGAATAAGACACAACTAGCGTAATGCTAAAGCTACCAGTAAGAAAGGGAAGTACACTATATTACCTACTAACCTTCTACCCTAATCTACAACCTCCACAACTTCCTATCAAGGGTCATGACCTCAGTAGGCTGCAGAAGTGTCATATCATGTCTAATCAACTCACTCCAATAATTCTTAGGCCTCCCTCTACCACTCCCTAGATCCCCATGTGCAACCTCTCACACCTCCTTACTGGGGCCTCCGAGCATCTCCTCCTCACATGCCCGTACCATCTCGTTCTCACTTCCTGCAGCTTATCCTTCACGGGAGCCACCCCCACCTTGTCCCGAATAACCTCATTTTTTTATTTTGTCTCTCCTAGTGCGCCCACACATCTATCTCAAGTCTCAACATCCTCATTTCCGCTACTTTCAACTTCTAGACATGGGAGTTCTTTACTGGCCAACATTCCGCCCCATACAACATAGCAAGTCTAACCACCATTCTATAGAACTTACTTTTAAGTCTTAGTGGCACCTTCTTATCACACAAGACACCGGAGGCAAGCCTCCACTTCATCCATCCTACTCCAATACGGTGTGTGACATCCTCACCAATCTCCCCGTCACTTTGGATTATTGACCCAAGGTACTGGAAAATATCCCGTTTGGGATAACAAGTACTCCAGAAATTGTAGATTAATCAGCCGTATCTGCAAATAAGAACATAAAGAAATGAAATAGTCTAGCACTAGAGTATATTACCAACTTCGAAAGATCGAGACCAGAAAGATTAATTCCACGAAATCTGACTCTGTCAGATTGTATGCATTTGATAATATCAATGCGTGTCAATTCGGTACCCAACTCCTCATCCTCCTTCCTCTTACTCAGAGCAGCTTTAACTCCATCTACTAGTCCCTGAAATGAAACAGGTAAACTGAGTAGTTTTAACAACTTCAAGGACACACAGAAACCCCATACGACAAGTATTTAGCTGCAAGTAAATTCTTGTATCTCTCGAAATAGCTGAACTATTTGATAAGGTGAATAAGTTTATTACTTCTGGGAAGATCTCCCATCTAAAACAAAAACAAAAATTAGAGAATCTACAACAACTCTCAAAAAAGCTGAATTTCCAAACAGCATCCAAATCACAACTAATGAGTAGTTGCATCGATATCAATGTTTTGGGAACCATGACAGCTAGCGCTTTGGTTCACTACAACCTCAGGAAAACAGAACAGTTTATAAACCAAGCAAATCTCAACCAACCTCAATCTTTATCTCAAATATCTCAATGGTCTATGACAAAAAAGGGTCTTGTTCCATCTGTAGAGGCTATTTAACATGCTCCTACATCCTCAAGAAACATAAACAAATAAATGAAAAGTATATCATCTACATGAAACACCAAAAAGTTAATGAAATAGGATCTCCAAGGCAGTGAAAGAACTAAGAGAATCCATCGCAATTATTCTCTGCTGAACGCATACGTACATGGTTCAAGCAAACAAAATCTGCCCTTAAATCTTAATGACCGCATCCAATATGTGTACTTTATAATACATAAGTGCACAATGAACAATGAAAGAGATAAATGGATTTACAAGAAGCTGATAGTACTCCGCCTCTCGCAAAAGCTGAGCATATTCAGAGTCTTTCAAAGGTGGAATTACACCATCCCTCAACCAATTTAAGATATGGCGAAAATGTTTTCCGTCCCTGTCAACGAATATGTATCCCTGCAATAACACATCGAAAGGAGATCTGAAGTCGTGAAAACAAACCATAGATTTCCTTTCTCAAAGATCAACATGAAGGAATATAAGCTTGATGCCTATCAAAGATAATAAATATATTTGACGAGGAAGAGATATAAATAATATTTCCTCGAACTAAAGAACAAGCTAATACCAATGAACAGAGTATCCCAGCCAATTTCTAATATGCATGCATAGACATCGTATCATGGTAACCAAAACCAAACCAGTGTTGTAGGACCCTGCGCAACTACACAGTTTATCTTGAACTGTCCAAGTTTGAATTACTAAAAAACAAAAAACATTGACCCTATGAGAACATTAGAACACAGCAACTGAGCTTATCCACGAGATTAGTGCACCTTGGTGGATACCAACATATAATTACACAGAAGAGAAAAAAGAAAAAGAAAAAGAGAAGAATAAGAAGATAAATGTAAAAATGTAACAGAATTTGGAGCTTATGCACATGTTTTTTTTTTTTTTTGGATGAAGTGCAGCCTATGCACATGCTTGTTCATGTATTCATGTAAATCTGTTAAAAATAATGCATCTTGAACTGAAATTGCAATACTCCGAAGAAAATTAAAATTCTTAAAGCAATTGGTGAAAAGATTGGTATTTTTATTTCTACAACTACAAGAATACAAAATAGACATCGTTGATACAATAAAGTAGTCATCGCTAGCTCTATCAATCTTTAACTCGAGATAATTCCTTGTCTCGTTTCTTTTTCATAATAATATTTTATTGATGTTATGGGGTAAGAAACCCCATATACAAGTACTCACATAGTATATATTAAATAGTAGAGAACCTACACAAATTGTGGTTAATACGAAAGATATCCAATAATCTATCTCGTGGGTGCACCAAAAACTAATAAACAAAATGGATACTCTAACATGTGCAAAATCATATTCCTCTATTTATTTTCTTTATCGCATACATTAAGTGAAGATATGGCCTATCAACCCCAGAAGCTAGTTCATGGGAGATGATTACCCAAGTCCATATAAGGAGACCACCAACCCATTTCCTAGTTAGTGTGGGACTCTAACCCCAAAAGCTAGCTCATGAGGAAAAGATTGCTCAAGTCTATATAAGAAGACGACCAACTCATTCCCAATCAGTGTGGGACTCTAACCCAATCTAATATCCGAGGTCATATCTTTACATGGTATCAAAACCACTAGGGCTCAAAAATTCTTCTTTCTTGTTAAACTTTTCTAAGCAGATTTTGATTCTTTTGATGTTGTTCGATTTCTTTGATACTCAGTATTGTGTTGGGGCTGCCTGATAATTTTTCTTTTGTTGGGAATTTCCTCCACAAAGTAGGGTAAAGTCTGCTTACACACTATCCTTACTGATATGTTATTGTTGCTAGGAATTTCCTCTGTTGGGTCAGATTCGTCTAATCCGTTTGAAAGGGTTACTGGTTCTGTTCCAGAGAAGTTTTGCTGGATCAGATTTGAAACTTTTCGCTGCCATGTTTTCTCGGATGAAATATATCTTATCCTCAAATATTAGCAGTTTGGGTTGCTATTTTGTGAAGTTTTGAGATTTTCTTTGTCGTGAGAATCCTTGATTAGGAAAATAGCTAAGGTGGTTGTTGCTAATAGGCTATCATCTACTAAAACAATTCTGGTCTCAGCGGATGAGTTTGCAAATTCTCTCGGTATCGAGAATCACTTAAGGAATCCACTTCGGTTACTACCCTTGTTGAGTCACGTAACACATGTATTATTTCCTCTTCAACCAAGTGGGTGATCGATTTAAGTGCCACTAATCACATGACAAGTAATCCTAATATTTTTTTCTAGCTTTCAGGCACATAAAGCACCTTCTTCAAGCACTCTCTCCGGTTACTGTAGCTGATTGATCAACCTGTAGCATTGTGGGATATGGACTATGAAACAAACCTCCAATATTACATTGTATTAAGACTACTAAAACTCGCTTTTAATTTAATTTTTGTGAGTAGACTTACGAAGGAGCTAAATTGTTCTATCGTATTTTTTCCTTCTTTTTTTTTTCCAATCATTGTCTATTTCAGAATCTTGTGACTAAGAACATTATTGGTAAATGACTGTATTTGATGGTATCTACATCCTTGATGAATGGATGTCTCTGTCTGTTGCTTGTTCTAGTGTCTTATCTCCATTTGAAGCACATTGTTAGTTCGGACATCCCTCTCTCCCTATGTTTAAAAAGCTTAGTCCTCAATGTTATTGAATTGTGAGTCTAGCTAGTTAGAAAACACCATCGTAGCTCGTTAAGTCCAAGGGTTAATAAACAAGCTAAGTTTGCTTTTGAGTTAGTTCATTCTAATATTTGGGGATCATGTCATGTCATATCCAAAACTGGATATAAATATTTTGTCACCTTTGTGGATGATTATTCTCGAACGACTTGGATTTGTTTTATGAAGAACCATTTGAAGTGTATTCCCACCTTTGTGCCTTTTGTGCTAAAGTGAAAACTCAATTTAGTGTTTCTGTGCGCATACTAAGGAGTGATCATGCTAAAGAATATATGTCAAACTCATTTTGGACCTACATGAAAAAACACAAGATTCTACACCATACGGCTTATGTTGATACGCCCTCTAAAAATGGAGTTGTTGAGAGGAAGAATAAGCATTTACTTGAGACAACTTGGGCACTGCTAATTCAAGTGAAGGTTCACAAACAACTTAGGGTCGATGTGGTCTCTGCGGCTTGTTTTCTTATTAATCATATGCCATCTAATGTGCTTGTTGGTGGTGTGCTTGTCCCAAACAAATCAATATTTTTAATGGAGGCTAGATATTTGGAAGTACATGTCATGATCGAGATGTCTGACCATCTATTACCAAGTTAGTCTTGAAGTGTATTTTCTTGGGCTATTCGCACCTTCAGATGAGTTATCGTTGTTACTCTTCTACACTCGATGAATATCTTGTATCAACTGATGTGGTATTTTTGGAGAGTACACCGTTCTTTTACGCAACTCCTATTTCTACAAGTCAGGAGGAAGAAGATGGGTGGTCAATCCACCTAAGAGAGTAGTTCTTTGCCTGAACAATCAGTTGATGATGTTTCTTCTACATCGTTCAGGTATTCTATTAAGCAACATCCGACTGTTGTGTCTCATGAGTCAGCAATTACTCTATCTACTCCAACAAGATTGTTAATTGTTCAAGTTCGGGTGAGAGACCAATGATATTTGTCATGCGTCAGTTACTTCATCACTGCATCCTCCTCAACTTGATCTTACGCAGGAAACACATTTCGACTGTTGCATGCAAAGGTACACGTCGGTGCAAATCTACATATTCCATTGCTAATTTTATTTATGACTACCACTAATCTCATGCATCTAGTTATTTGATTGGCTCTCTGGACTCCATCTTTGTACACAAAACAAGAAAGCCGACCTTGAACCATTCTAGATGGTGTGATGCAATGCTTGAGGAGATACATGCTATAGATAAAAACACACTTGGGATTTGGTGAATTTACCCAAAGGAAAGGAAGCAGTAAGATGTAACAGTGTTATCAAAGGCGAAAAGTTCAGGCCTATTGGACTTTAAGTGCAAAGCGCAAATAAAGTGCAGGCTTAAATGAAGAAAGGTGCAAATGGATTCAGTGTCCCCTCTCCAAGGTTACGCTCATTGGCAAGGAAAAGTATGCTTTAAAGCCTTGATGACAACACTGAAGAGCCTGCTAAGCGAGGCTGCTAAATGAGGCGAAGCGCTCAACATGCTTTGAGCCTCGCTTCAGGGCTTAAGCGTGCTTTAAGAGCACCTTTGATAACATTGTATGTAAGATGGTCTTTGAATTAAAAGTTTAATCCGGATGACTCTGTGACAAGACTTACGGCAAGACCTGTGGCTAAAGGATAATGCTCAAACTAATGGCGTGGATTATTCAAACACCTTCTCCCCAGTGGTCAAACTTACTTCCGTCCGCTTGTTCATTTTTGAAGTTGCTTTTGAACATTGGCTTTTACATCAATTGACTATCAAGAATGTATTCCTTCTTGGTGATCTCCATGAAGAGGTGTATATAGAGCACCACCCGATTTTGTTGCTCAGGGGAAGTATGGGAAAGTATGTCATTTGAAGAAGTCCTTACATGGCTTGAAGCAAAGTCCTCGGACTTGGTTTAGCAAGCTTTAGCGGTCGCTCAAGAGACTAGTTTGAGGCAAAAATGGAGGATGTAGTTTAAGGAGGGGAATTCTAATACAAAAAAATTTCATAGGGTTGTGGTAGCGAATAAGAGAGGAACTTCATTGACTCCTTAGAAGTGAATGGAGTGGTGTTTGAAGGGAAGGAGGAAGTTAAGGGGGCTATTGTCAGTTGTTCAAGGAAGATGTGAGCTGCAGATTAAATTGGGGGGAATAGTATTTTGTCAAATAGGGAAAGGAAAGAAAGAGTGGTTGGGAAGGGCAATAGAAGAAGAGGTGAGGGAAGTTGTGGTGAGTTGTGCGGAGACAAGGCTCCAAGACTAGATGGTTCACTTTAGCTTTTTTGCAACATCGTTGGAAGATAGATAAGGGAAAGTTGATGGATACTATTGCAGATCTCCAAGATTCTAGACAGTGCGAGCATAACTGCAACTCACATGGTCAAACAAGTGCAGGATATACATGCAAAAGTCACGCAAAAACTTGAGGAGACTAATTCTAAGTACAAGGCAGCTGCCAATAACATCGTTGCTTATAGACCTTTGAAGAAGGAGACGAGTTATGGTATTTTGCGAAAAGAAAGGTTTCCATTGGATACTTTTAACAAGCTCCACAAAAGAAGTAACGTCCTTATCGCATCCTAAAGAAAATCAATGACATTGCCTATGTGGTCGATTTGTCAAACATCATGAAAATTTTAAAGATTTTAAAGTAGCTGACCTTTCACCTTATCATCAACCTAAGGGACCGCTCTATTCGGAAGTTGCAGTCAACTCGGGGATGAGTTCTTTCCTAGAAAGAGGAGAATTGATGCAAAAGATCAAGCAGAGAATCAAATCAACTGATGTACGGAATTTCCAATTGGTAGATTCTTTCCTGAATAGTAGTGCAACAATCTTGGGTGGAAGGATTTAGTGGACCTTAGCTTTCATTGCATTTCATTTTCTATTTTAATTCATCAAGAATGAGAAGATTCTAGTATTGGGTGTTGGCCTATAAATAGTCCCTTTAGCAACTATTGTGATTAAGTGAATAACAATTCTCTCCTTAAGGTTTCTCTGTAAGCACTTGTATCTTCTCTGTTTAAGCTTTTGCCAAGAGCAAGCTTTGTTGATAGACTATTCGTGAAATAGTCTTTCTACCAATCTATTTATTTATTGTTTACTCGTCCTACATCAAATTTTGTTATATATTGTACTCAGTTGTCTTACTCTTTCCAATCAAGGGTTTTGCTTTTCCAATTGTAATGTATGGCAGGAAGTAAGAGCTTGAAATTTTTGTAGCTCCCTACTTCATATTATTATATGTGGTGTGAGATAGAGTAGAACTTCAAGGGATAAGAACAGACTCCAATTATCTCAGGTATTGTAAAATACTCAAAGTTTCACAAATTGAAGAAAAAGGCTAACTTGCTATCCTCCCTCCTTAACTATGAATGATGCTCTTCCCTAACTATTTTTGAACATCTGAGGGTCAATTGTGACATGCCTCAGGAAATTAAAGGATTGAGTGCATGCATAGCATGTTTATACCTTCTCTGACTCCTGGCAGATAGTGTGACGGCCGCTAAACATAGCAGCAAGCATCGAGTCCGGCTCTCGCTGCGTGAGGGTATCCAGTGTTGTGCAGAACTTCTTCCCTCCTTAAAATAAGAATTATAGGATCACCGAAAGGCGATTGTGTGAGAGAAAAATGACAAGGCAAAATCCTACAGTAATATTTCTGCATGACAAATTCTTCAGCATTGTCCTTTCGTATTCAAGCAACAATATGAAGACATTCAACATATTAATTGTTATACTCATCTCAGATCCAAATAGATTTCTGCTTCTAATATTGCATCTTATGCTTCATTTACTGTACAGTGAGAAAATGGAAACCTATGAATTAAAAGAAAAAAAGAGTACTGCTTGTAAGATAGTTCCTAAAAGGATTCATCGTATGTACAGTGAAAAAATTGGGAGATAGTGCAGAAAGGCCAGACATCAGCTTTTTGTCTAAATTTAAATATGAAATAGAATAGCTGTACATTACGATTCAGATCATCAAATGTCTAAGCATAAGAGCGAGGGAGGGAGGGTATACCAATATTCAGACGAACCATGGATGAGGAGGAGCAATCGGAGTGATCGACCATTTTCACTTCCTTCCTGGGGCTGGATTTGGGTTGGGGTCGGGGATGGATGACTCGATGCATCTCCTTCAGTTGGCGAAGCTGATTCTTCTTTCTAGTCCTCGAAACTTTGCACTCTTGCCCCTCTTTGTTTTAAGTAATTTTCACTTTAACCCCTATACTTCCCGTATTTAGGGTTACTCCACAACAAGCAAAAAATAAATTCCTCCTCTTAATAAGTAACTTTTCGAAAAATACTTCGGATTGGCCAAACATTCCATATTACTTCAATTTTAAAGAGTGTAGTATTGAAAGTTATTGCATAAACTTTACTCTTATTGCTTGGCGATAGGTCTTTGTATTTTTATATGAAAAGTGACGGAATTACGATATTATAAAAAGTGGTATTAATATTTGGCCTTTTGTGTAGGTCACCTAGCAATGGGCAAACTTTCAAGGTCAAGAAATTAAAATTTTGGTTAAACTTGAAGGTTTGATCATTGGTCAAGTGACCTGCGTTCGACATCAAAAGTTTAAAATTACCTTCTTCCAGAATTTTATTTATGCAATAATTGTACAGTTATAGAATTATGAAATTAATGAAGGTTATTTGGGAGATCGTACATTACTTATTATACATAAGAATTTCAAACTAATTATGAGATGTGACTATAGTGATTTCTCGTACATATTGAGATGTGCATCTTTTGCAATAATCATCCAAAAGGATGACTTGACGGTTTTAAAGATTAAGTAACAATCTTTGAAACTAAAGTTTATGCATAACTAGAAACTAAAGTTTATATTTTATTGAGTGTATTCTTCTCATCTTGTTAAATCTTATTCGATAGAATTACTAATGTGCAAGTGAAATGGAAGATAATAGATGCCATATAATTACATTGTTTTGCAAATAGCTTTGATAGGTATAACGTACAGTTTTGAGACTACATTTTTTTTTTGAAGTATTTGGCTAACTATGAACAAGGTGTACATATTAACCCGAAAGTAGATTGTATAAAAAGTAATAAGTAACAGAAAAAAGTTACTTTTACGACGCAATTAGAACGTTAAGAGATATCATGGAGAATGTCAGTGCTTTCATTCTTGTGGTAATAATCTTTATTTTTTTTAATCCTGACTAAGAGCTTCCTAATTTGCTCCCTTGATGATCGAATCTGCAACTTTAGAGTTGGAGATGTAGGGTTTTTGCTAGCATGAGTGACGTCATTAATTACGAGCGAAAGAAACACAAATAAAGAAGACAGCTTCAATCCTCTATTCTTTGTTTATATACCTGGATTTTATTGGATAAAGCAGTTGTTACTAGTAAAAAGTATGGATAGTGCATTGAGGATATGTTTCCATTTCAGCATGATGTTAGACCTTTTTTGAGAAATATGCGGCCAAAGAATGCTGTTTATCGAGTAAGCCACGAAGTTTAATTTTTTTGGTGCTCATTTCCTTTTTCAGACTTTACCTTTTCATTACGGAGATTGGATATGAATTGAACACGAGAACTGAGTTAGATGGGCTTCAGCTTGTAGAATTAGTGTTGTATTTAAAATGGAAGGTGGAATAAGGCAGGAAAACGATTAATGAAATTAAGCAATAAGGAACGCAGACGCAATGAATAATTGAGCATGTAAAAATGGCTTACAAGAGTTTTTCTCTCTTTTTTTTTTTTGCTGGGACTATAAATAAGAAGTAAAATTATTTGACACTACTCTCGGAGCAAAATATGGAAGGACCAAGGCCGATCAAGCTTCAGACCAACCTTTATACTGTATATGCATGGAAAAATGACAATGTATAGCCGCTTTCAAAATAATAATCGAAAAAATATATAATTTTATATATATATATACACACATTATGTATGTTATATACAAAAATTATATAAATTTTATACACTTTTTCTACTACCAAATATAAATAATTTATAGCGCGAGCTAAAAGTAATAATACCCCTGTATGCATTACCACGTCCATTTTCTGCTGTACCCAACCAAGACATGATGGACCCCCTTTTATCCTTAGAGCCCGTTTGGTTTGGCTTAAAAAGTGATTTTTCAGCAGAAAAAACTTTTAAGTCAAAAAACAATAAGTTAAGGTTGCTCAGCTTATTATTTTAAACTTATTTTAAGCACTTTTTAACTTTGCCAAATACCGAAAAAAACTAAAAAATACTTAAAAGCTAATTTCACCAATTTAAAAGCCAATCCAAACACCCTCTCAGATTTCCAACTTCAAAGGTAGAAGCTGTGAAGCCTCCTTCTGATAGAATATCAAGGAAAAGAGAAATAAGATACTTGATCAAATTGGCATATGATTCAGGTACAATAATACCTAATCACGACTACACGCGCCAAGAAAATTAAAACACATAGGAGATTGGTACAATGGAACAAAAAAAGTTCTTCCTCCTGCCGAATAGTTCCATAGTACTTCAGAGCTATTCTAGCCAAATGTTGAAATGAGGAAACTCTTGTAGATGCTCATGAATTTGGCCACAAATGCTGCAAAACAAATCAAAGATTAAGGTACCAAAATGAGCTCGTAATATATCTTGATCTATATTTCAGATGTCAAACTACAGGTTAAGGTTCACTGAAATAACATCTATACATAATACACTCCCAGTCTTAACATTAAAAAAGCTATTTAACTCCCACAAAAAACTTCGCGGTTACCCACAGTACGTATGCAATGTAGCATAATTATAGACATCAATGACACTTATCGAATCAAGTATGTTTGCCTCCGCCAAACAGCAGAGAGTATACAGTCATAGACCTGAAAATAAATGCTGATGAACAGAGTTGAGCAATCCTCTTGCTTCCATTGATTCTCTTCCCGATTGTAATGAAAGCACTACCATCGTTTATCGATAGTATTTGTTGGGTATCATCCCGTCACCATGGGTGGGAAGATGATAGAATCTAATTGATTTTGATGGCTCTTAATTGGGTTGTTTAACGGTGTAAAGGAAATATATTTTCAGTTCATATTGAGCCCCTTCCCTCATCAGTAGTAAATTTGCGTTAAATCCCTTAAGTTTCTCAGCTCCAAGTTCCCAATGTCAGACTAAAAGTAGGAAGACTAATTAGGAAAACAAAAAAGCTAATGCTCTTAACTGTTCAAAAACTTATTTCCTACGAAACAGGCACCCCATAACAATTGAAGTATTATTCCTTAGCTTCAATCATTCTATTCAAGTTGTCCATCAACACTCTTCACACACTATCATGCACTCACAGTCACTTATAAATAATGAAGGGAAAATGACGCTCTCAAAATAATAACCAAAAAAATGTATATTTTGTATATTTTTTGTATATATATTCATTTCTGTATGTTATATACAAAAAATAAACAAATTTTATTCACTTTTGCGGTTTCCGGATGTAAATAGTTTCGGCCGCGGGCTAAAAGTGATCTTTGCCCAATAATGAATTATTTCTATATCCTAACCCGTTGTCGATATGCTCACTATGATGCTGGACAGGGATTTAAGTATATTAGACACGCAGTTAACCAAAATATGTATTCAACTATATGGACAATGTTGTAGAGTCAACCCCACAAGCGGAAAGCTAATAAATTCCTTCCTACTACCATCTTCCCAGCTTCTAGTATTGTCTTTTGTTGATAAATCCAACGTATCCATGTCTTCTTGTATTAATAAGGCATCTCTGAGCAAGCCATAAACAAAATCTTGAGAATATAATATTTGAGGATAAGAGATAAAGCACTCAGGCAGAAAGGTGGTAATCGGCCATAACGTCAGAATGTTGAAATGTTACTTCTAACAATAATAATGGGTGAGCCAATCAAGTACTCAACTTTTTGATGTCTTTTCTACAACAAAAGAACAGATTGGTAAAATGAAAGGCAGCTCAGGTAATTTATGTTACATTCTGAGTAGTGATTACTTGTCCTTGACATGAGCTTATCAGGAAGCTTGCATCTCATAAAGAAACCTGAAAGTAAGTTTGCATCTCATAGAAGTGCTTATTCTCTCAATTAACTCGGGTTTATTTCATTTCTACAGTCATTCATGTATCCTTTTCTCAAGTCAATGTATATTCTATTTCAGAGGTCCGATGTTAAGCTATATCTAGCCATATTATTTATTTATTCATCTAATATATTTTTTGTAACTGATAAATCCCTCAAGGTCTGTGGTGCACAGGTTGATACTCGGTGGATAATGGGCACCCCCTCTCCCCTTCTCCACTTAATACCTAGGCTTTGTCTATGGCAAGGTTCGAACCCGTGACATGCGTTTAACTCAAACATCATGCTGCTTTCTTACAAATAGAAAGCCCCAGGCAGCTATATCTAGGCATATCAAATTAATTTTTCCACATCATATCAACCTTTTTTCTTAAAATTGATTTTCAGTGCCTAACATTCAGCTGTGACCTATGAGATACACCTAAAACACCTGACATTCATACATATAAGGACCTCATATCCTATATAGTTTGATACTTTGATTCGAGATGAAAACTAGAGAGATTTAATAGACTGAGGAATTCTAATAGACTATCTACATCATAATACTTGGAAAAGCTTCAGCAATGTTAAACTTTCAATATAGTTCAATTCAAGATGAAAACTAGAGAGAAATGCTCGCATATTGTGGTGGTTCAATAGAAGAGAATAGGATGGAAGCAAAAGCCTCTCATAATCTCCCTTTTTCCTATTTGGCAAGCAAAATAGAAAGGGAAGGAAAGTTTTCCTTATCTAGAGGTGACAAGTTTACACTGCTCTGAATATGGTGGACCATTTGGATGGAAAGAAACAGTAGATGTTTTGAAGGAAACAGCAACTCCTTGCAGAAGATCAAGATGAACTGTCTTTTTTTGTTTCACTTCTGGTGTAAGGAAGATTTTGTACAGGTACATATCATAGGATCACTCTAGTAGGAGATAGCAGATAGCCTTGGTTTTTGCTCTTTTTGATATATGTATATATGGCCTTAGCACAGCCTTTTTGCTACGATTATATAATATTTTACCGTTCTCAAAAAAAAGTTTACACTGCTCTAAAATGGAAAGTGCTTTAGATTTTCTGTTTTTCTATAGGTAACAAGTTTCCACTTCAACACAGCCAGTCTAACCCATTTTCACATTATGCTCAAAGTACTTTTGATTGAAAGGTTATATAATACCTTCAAGATGAAATATAGCCTTCTGTCCCAGGCGCATCCTATGCTCCTGAAAGACAGTGAGAAATTTTCTAAATTAAGAAATATTTTAATTTTCTTTTTATAAATCTGCATAATTCATCCATGCACAGCAAAAATTCCCAGAAGAATCTATAAAGCAGAAGAGCAATATAACCTAATGAATCATATGACATTGGATATAAAGCATCTGTTAGCTGCCCCACCCC
>MCJB01050636.1:34442-46781 GCA_002018475.1 Nicotiana obtusifolia | reverse complement strand
CCCATACACAACACAAGGAAACACAGTTGACTCGGTAGTTACTACTGCTTAAAGAAACAATTAATCCTTTCTAGTTACCTATTGCTTCAATATTTGCGCCTACCTGGATATTAAGTAATTTTCTTCTGCATATCATAGTAGTGATGTTGGTCTTCTTTTAGGGAAAAACCAACTCAAATCAAACCACAAACACCCTTACCTTCCAGCATGTTTAACCAATTCTAAGTTCACACGTGGACCTGAATCCGACTTACAAGTGTGAGAATAAAAGGTTGATTCTAGTACTACGTGAATGAATTTGGTCATCCAATCCAAACTCGTAAGGCAACGGTTGGGGTAGTCAAGACATCTATAAGTTCCTTTGATTCCCTTAAATATCCAACGTGCCACATTATGTAGCTCAACAACTTACATAATAAGCAGCCCAGTGGGACACCTCATGCTTCAACTCTGAATCCAATTTCTTCAATAGTTCGAAAAGCATCCTCTGCAGTCAAAGGCAGAATCAATAAAAGACACAAAGGATTTCTAACACCTTATAAGAGAGGAAGGTGAAGCACCTGGAGAAAGACCTTACCTTCAAAATAATTTCAGGTGGAATACAATTTGTTAGTAGTTCATATAACTTTCCCCTAACCTCAAACAACCTGAAAAAACATTGCAGTTTAGATGAAGAGGCAAATGTATCATAGTTTTGAGATGCTGTCATTCGTACAAAAAGGAGACAAGTTATGTTGTCCACGCTCTAGACGTTCAGCCCTGACCTGCCAGGGGTGTTAAGTGTCCCACATAGGTTGAGAGAATTGATTGTTGTCTCCTTATAAGGTCTTAATCAATCCTTCATCATGAGCTACCTTTTAAGTTTGAGTTAGGCCTAAGGTCTATTTTCTTAGCAATAACATACTCTTCTCTTTGCACTCAAAAGCCTAGACTCCGCCACTATACAGTTTCCCTTTTCTCAAAGTTGAACCTTCAGTTGCCTTGTATCTCTAGTGTCAACCTCTAGTTCCAAAGTTAGACAATCAAAACACAGTTATCCAGAGCACATTGACATAATACTTCAGAGCTGGAAAAGAAAAAAAAGGCATCTTTGTCATCATAAAGCATAAGCTTCTGAATCACTTGCTGAACATTAAATACCCTATTTAGATGGACTGCAGCTGTACCTTTTAGGGCTCTGCTCTTTCATTATGTCTGATGCAATTTCTGAAAGATATTGCTCCCAGTCCATTGGAGGTATAGCTTGGTTGTTTGTGAAGGGATACCTTAGGCAAATAGTACAAGGGGTCAGCACATGCATAAAGAAACTCTGGTGCAAATAGTTCAAATAATATGTAAAAAGCTTGGATTTAGCAGCTCAAGCTAGCAAGAGGCTAAGACAAAGCAGTCCAGCCAAGGTGTTACGAGCTCAACTGTTGAACACGACAAGTCTCAAAAGTCAAGACTGCCCTCCTCAGATTCCTACTTGACTTTTCCGCAATGCGAGCAGCAAATCCTTGTGGAAGTTGAAGTCCTTCCTTTTTGGCAATAAAATCCAAAACATTAACAATCTGCCAAACAAGAGATATTGTTAGAAAATTTCAGAAATGCACCAAATAATCAAAGAACATGTCAACATTTGCTACATGACTAACCACGCTGTATATATATTCAGATTTATAGCCTGTTTGGCCAAGCTGCAAAAATAAGCTTATTTTGAGAAGTGCTTTTTTTCAAAAGTGTTTTTCTCAAAAGTACTTTTGGTGAGAAACAATTTGTGTTTGGCTAATTAATTTGAAAAGCACTTCTGAAAGCAATTAGTGTTTGGCCAAGCTTTTAAAAACTGCTTTTAAGTGTATTTCTCTCAAAGTGTTTTTCAAAAAAGTGCTTTTGGAGATAAGCTACTTTTTTCTTTTTTTGTAAAAAAGTGCTTCTAGGATTGAAGAAGCTAGGCCAAACAGCCTATTAGAAAATTTTAATGATTTATAAGACTCAGAGAACTTCCTGATGGACCCACACCAACGTAAATTACGCATTAGGTCAACTAGAGTTACAGGGTCCTCAAAACAACATGCTGTATAGCCCTTCAGTTGAGGTGATTTCTAAAGTCAAATATTAATATTAGACACGTCATTTCCTGGACACAACATGTTAGTGGAATATCATTGAATCATGCCAATCCATGATTAAACAAAAACTGAAATAGGATCAAGAAAATGATCAATGTTCTTAAACTTTATCCAAATATAACGAAAGAATTCAAATTGTAGAAAAAATTAAACAAACTCATGTGGACGATAAGTTTTACAAGCATGCTACACTTATATCCTACTACTGTATAATGTGTTGACTAGGTAAATGTTCTCCTTAATGAGCGTACATCTATTATCTAAGGCACAAATTGCTATATAAGAGTAAAGACTGCTCAAACTATTTCAACGACGAACAAACACCGTGCACTTTCAGTGTCACACAATTAACCAACACAACTGAATACGGGCATTTATAGTCCACCTCGTCTAAACAAGTGCAGCAGACTACTACACTTAGCACCCCATTTGGTGAGTCAATGTATACACCATTGACCATTAAATACGGCATTTACAGTCCACCTTGTCTAAACAAGTGCAGCAGGCTACTTCACTTAGCACCCATTTTGGTGAGTCAATGTATGTCATTACTGAAAAACCCTCCACCATTAAATGGGTCCGGGAGGAAAGACCAGAAACACTCCACTCCTGACTTTGTAGTATACAAAGTAGAAAAAAAAAAAGGGGAAAAGAGAAGAAGACATAGTTGTCATATCAACTGTGGGACAACTGAATTTCACTGACCTCTTCCTCCATTGGCGCATTTATTCTCACATTAAGGCATCGTGAGCGGACTGCTTCAGTAACCTTTGAAGAACTGTTGGAGCATAGAATTAGGCGGCATGACGCACTGTACTTCTCCATTGTTCTTCGAAGAGAATGTTGTGCTTCTCTTGAGAGCTTGTCAACTTCATTTAGCACTAATACTAACATTTACCAAAATGAAATATTATCAGCTAGGTAGCTTATATAAGTAATTCCACAAATTACAAGTAATACGGCATAGCTACATAATGCTGCTGAGAAACAATTGAAACTCTGGAAAATAATATTTCAAAGTTGATAAACCATTTCAGTATCTTTTTTTAACTCCCCAACTATTATTTCTTACCTAAACTAATTTCTAGAGGAAATCACCTTAGATTATCAGTCTTCTTGCCCTGTTTCACCTTTGTCATGATATCTCACATGAATCTTTTTTTCCCTTCTGACAAGCAACGTATAACAGATGACATGTATTTCCCTTATTAAAAGAACATGACATGTATTTCAGTTACAGTTCAATTTTGCAATATATGAGAACTATTTTGGCCCACATTATGCATCAACATATATATGTTTTTTTGTATGTTAACTGAAATTTTGCCAGGGTACTTAGCCGTAATATTTAACATAATAGTAATTAGATATTTTAATGTTACGCCATTTTGTAGATGATTGCACTGCAGATTGCAGCAGATGCTCTTTGTGTGCATCTCCTCTCAATAATTTGATAATAGTCAACTTTAAATGTCCATTGCTAGAATTCAGGGGAAATAATTCTTCAGAAGAAACTTTAAACAAAATGTTTTAAAAAGAGGCAGAGAAACGAAATATTGGCTTAAAAGGTGGAGAGTGGAGAGAGTAAAACAGCTATGACCAAAATGGTCCCTTCATTATTGCATAAACCAAAATAACATGCTTCTGAAGCTGGCTATGCATAACCAAGTTAAATTTATTAGAAACTAGCATAGTACAAGAAAACATGAACAAAGCCATACTTGAAACTACGAAAACTTTTATAGCTCCCACAGAAGATACGAGCATGCAAGGCAAGGAAGACGGAGATAGGGGGACAAGCTCAGAGAAGAGAAATCCAATCCATAAAATACGAACAATGTTGTGGTAAAGGTCGTAACGCCAGAGGAATCATTACCGCAAGGCATAGAGGGGAAGGTCATAAGCGTCTATATCGTAAAATCGATTTTCAATGGAATGAAAAAGACATATATGGTAGAATCGTAACTACAAAATACGACCCTAATTAAAATGCATACATTTGTCTCATACCCTATGGGGATAGTGAGAGGAGATATATTTTACATCTCAAAGGGGCTATAATTGAATATACCATTGTCCTGGTGTAGAAGTTCCTATAAAAATGGGAAATGCCCTACGTTTGAGTGCAGTTTGAACTATCGATTTACGTAATTCGAAATAACCAATTAGGTTTATGACGAAACTTAGAAAAACTTGAAGTGCTATTTATGTCGACAGTTGCATATTAAGGACCAAAATAAACGTATAGCTATTATTAAGGAACTATTTTGGTTCTTTCTTCCAATCAAGAAATTGAGATTTTAATTCATCAAGTGACGGAAAACCGCTGAGTCTAACAATATAAATGGGCTCCATGGGAACAGCACATTCAAGAAAGAGGCAATCTGCTCAGACAAAGGCAAACAGACATTTATTTAGCAAAACTACACCTCAACATAAGTGCCACTTGCATAAGATGCTTACCACTTGAGCAACCCTCTCTTGTCCTCTTAAAACTAACTGAAGTTGAAAACACTATATCACCAAGTACAACCAAAGTCCAAGGTGTAGCTTTATCATCATCCCTTCAAGAGGTCCAAAGTAGAAGGTTTTGAGTGCTCTCCAAAAAAGCCCAAGTTCAGTAAAGAGATTATATCCATTTAGTTTATCTTCACAATAAGAAATTTGGGCCTCAGAAGAATTGGCTTTACTAGTGATCAAGACACTCTTCTATCAATTAATTCCTTACTTGGGCGATAAGAAAATCATTACATATCTTAAAACTTTTCCCATTACTCTTTCCTTTACTGGGTTGGCCTCTATTTAGTCTAAAAATGAAGCAGACATTAGTGCTGTCAGCCTTTTTCATTGCATCCTTGACATGGTAAGGTCTTAGGACCCTACTCCATATAAAACCATGTGAACAAAAAACAGCACGCCTCAATCCCAAACAAGTTGGGTAGGTTGTATGAATCCTAGCTGACCGTGTTACTCCATTTAGGCTCATCACATGCCAATATTATGTAAATACAAATGAAAAGTATTAGGAGTTTGCAAAATAAAACCACATGAACACAGATGCAAATAAAACACAAAAGGTGAGTCAGAACTTTTACAACTTCTCCATGGATTAGAATCAAAAGAAAAAGTTGTTGAATCACCTTTAAACCCCTTCTTTCCTTTAGTGTCAATTGGTCTATTCTTGGCCATTTCTTTGATTATCTCTTGAACAACGTATCTATCCTGAAATCCAGCATCACTTGGACTCAGTTCCACGTGGTGAGTGCTTGACAATGTTGTAAGCTCCACATCAATTGTCCTCGTACCAGCCTGAGAAGAAAAGCATAAATCAAATTAACATTACTTGATCTCCAGCAAATCACCATGCTTGTTTTCAATTCCCAGAAAACGAGTATGGATGAATCCCAGCCAATGCAAGTAGTAGTGCTCCTCGCCATTTCCTTTTCTAACTAATTTTTTCCTCTCTAGCTAAATGTCTCTCACCTCAAAGATCACATCTCTATCTACTCTTGAATATCAAATTTCTCAGTGTTGACAAATAGATTTGAGGCATACTTGCACAAAAAGAGGGATGTGTTTTCTCAAATGCAACAACAACCTCAATCCCCAAGCTAAGTTGGAGTCGGCTATATGTATCCTCTGTCCCTCACTATCCATGTAACTCCTTTTAAGGTCATCACAGTCCAATATGTTTTCTCAAATGCAACAAATAATTAAATATTGTTAATATGTAAAGAATGTATCAAAGTAAGTTTATGAATAAAGTACTTTTTTTATAAGAATTTTTATGAATAAATACTTGAATTAATCAGTTCCAGACATCAACTGGATCAAAGTAGCTTTCGTAACTGATAAACACATTTCGTTTTATTTTGTGGTAGTCAAAATTTTCTGCCTCTTTACACGGAAAAAGCATTATGAGGAATCAAAAGGATTATCATGATTTTGACACTTCTGTTTATTTCAATTTAACTAGCAACACTTCTACTGAAGTTAAAATTTATGGCACTTGTGCATTCACATGTTGCCTAACCTTTTTATTCTTTAAACATGAAATCCACACAATATGTTACTAAAACAAAGAAAAAAAATACACATGCACATAGGGTACAGTAAAACTAAAAATTCTAAAAGAATTAAAGAATATAGAAAGAAAGAAGAATATCAGTTGCAATTGATCCCTAACCATGGAAGTCACTGGTTGTTGCCACTTTTACCAAAAGTAGATCTCTAGTGATTGCACCCTAAGTTTTGTTGAAACAATATAAAACCAATTATACTTGACTTTTTTCATCCATACAAATTGTGTGAATACATCCTTTCCCTCTAGCATCAATGTCTGATGATAAGTCATGTATTTTATATTTAAAGCAAATACACATTAAAAAAGAATTTCTACTATTACATGTGCACCATTCAAGCTGCCACAATATCAATCATGAATTGTTCCCACAAAAAACTAAAGCAAAGGAATAGGATTTTCTAGCCAAGCTACTGACCCTCTTTCTTTTCTTTTACAAACCAAAAGAATTTATTAAAAGAACATCAAGATCATGATAACTTCACAAAAGAAGTTCAGCTGCACTGCACATTAAATCTCCAAAAACTCTAACCAACTATCTATAAGTAGGTAGGCCGCTGTGCCCCAAAAGTATAAGAGGATCAAAATAGAACTTTTCATTCTTCACACAAGGCTCTCAACGCTTCAAAAATTCCCTATTCCTTCCTCTTCAACTTCACCAAAAAAAAAAATGCAAAAACACAAAGAATGCAAAAACTAAAGTTGTTGCTCATTAAAGACAACTTATTTTCTGTTCTGTGTCCTCCACTTTCTGAACAATGTAGGAATGACAACTACAAGTCAAACACGAGAGCAGAAAATATTAAGCTCTAGAAATGCAAGAAGAGAAAGATAGATGAGAACGGAGCTGGTGCTCATAAAATAGCAGGAATGAAGATTAAGGGGAATAGATGAAATCAGTCAGCTATCAGCTTTTTAGAATCCTTCAAACTGGACAGTTCAAAGAATGACTCACTGGTGTGGCTGACGAACAATGAAGCAATTTTTACAGAAAGTAGCTGCTATAATATGTTTCAAGAATATTTGAATAATTGGAAGGAGGCATGGCCTTGGAAGATGATATGGAAGACCAGAGCACCATCAAAAGTGGCATGTTTTGGCTGGGGTACTAGAAATGCTTGTCTAACTCAAGATCTGCTCAAGAGGAGAGGATTTATAATGTGTGGCAGGTGCTATCTATGTGAGAAAGAAGTAGTATCAAGAAATCACATACTGATTAACTGTGTTTTTGCCTGGCAAACTGGACTGTTGTGTTATGTTTATTTGGAGTGCACTGGGTGACGCCTAGAGATGTGCAGAGTTTGTCAAGCTGGAAGGCACAGAAGATTGGTCATTGGAGGAAACAGAAAGAAAATTTGGAGAACAGCTCCTTTATGCATCTTATGGAGTATATGGTCGGAAAGGAATAGGTGGTGTTTTGATAAAGAGAAGTAACAGATAGCAGTTGTAAAGTATAATTGTTTAGAAAATCTGTTGCATTGGTGTAAGGAGATATTTTATACTTTTTAGATTCATTGAGATGAGTGTGCTTAATGGCTATATGGTGACCTCTGTACGAATGTAGTTTTGTATTTTGCAGTACCATCTTGGTACTTGTCTTAATAATATTTACTTATCTTATAAAAAAAGATTAAGGTCACTCTTAAATCCCATTTTCCTCTTGCCTCTTTTAGCCAACTAAAGTATCTTTTTTTATGAGTTTAGCTAGACTAAATATCTGTATGGACACTAAAAAACAACAACAACATACCCGGTGTATTCCCATTTCCCACAAGTGGAGTATGGGGAGGGTAGTATATACGCAGACCTTAATCCTATCTTGTGGAGGTAAAGAGACTGTTTTCGATAGATCCCCGTCTCAAGAAAATCATTTCTCAGCAGGATTGAAAAAGAAGCAGCCACTAAAAAAACATAAAGAAATAGAACAGAGCTTTAACTCAATGGGCTATTCATTATGTCATCTAAATATTCCACAGTTATGCAATATGAAGCACAATTCATTGGATGGAATAGATCTTCCAACTTTATTTCCCTCAAGAGCAAACACCTCAAAGACCAGATTTCAACCAGAGTTGGAAGTTTGCAAGTTATTTTCCAAGTTAGATTGGGAGGACGATGGGCTTCATTTTTCTACTTTAGTTTGTATTATGGTTATGTTCTGATTTCGGTAATGTTTGTAATGCATGAGACGAACTTCCTGAGAATTCATTAAGGCACCAGATTGAGTTGTAACTATTAAGTAACTTTGTCAATTGTTGGCATCTTCAGTTGTTTTTTCCATGTCTCACTTTTAAATAAAAAAAAGGCATTGAAATATATCTCTAGACACTTATAGTACCAAGATTTCTTCTTAATGTTTTTCCTTATATCATTCACCTTGAACAGCCCCTTGCCCCGGCAAAAAATAGGAATCTACTGATCTAAATATTTAGATATATGTACAGAACTAAGAATAATACAGCAATATACAGAATTCACGTTAACATACTTGCACCCTGAAAAAAAAAATTCAAGGAAAAGCTTACATCAACTTTCCAAATCTTGTTCTCAACCTTAACCTGCATCAGTTGTCCAACCAATGGAAACCATATTACTTTAGAGATCAATTAAGCAGGAAAAATCAAATTTTTAGCGAAGAAAACACATAAAAAGAAATCACTTGAAAAGAGACGGAGTTACCTTATCGGCACTTGGACCAAAAATCTGCCTAAGAAGTGCCATAATCAGAGTTTTTTTTCCTGACCCGGAAGGGCCATAAAAGAGAAGATGAGGACAATCTCCCTCTGACACCTATAGTAATCATAAAGAAAAGGGTCACAAACAGTGAATAATTCGAGAATTCACAAAGGTGTATACTATATGTAAAAGAAGCTTTACCAGCTTTTGAAGATTTTGAGCAACATCCTGGTGGACAATAGCTTTGTCTAAGGTTTTGGGGCGGTACTTGTCAACCCACAACATCTTCCAATTCGAGCCAAACTACTCTAAGAGAATGTGGAGAACAGGAGCCTGAGAGCAGATAATAGGCGACAAATTTTTATAATTCTTATGCTAGACCAAAATGGAAAGCACTGTGATTTTTGAAGTTTAATATTCCAATTACATATTAAACAATCCCCACGCGAAACTACCGAGTTTTTACAAGTAATCTTGTTAATGACGAAAAGGGGAAGCTTCAAGTCACAAAGCTCAGAGAAATAAATCATCCACATCTTTATCAAATAGATAAAAAAGAAGCTAAACATTATGGAATAAAAAGCTAGACAAACTAAGTAAGTCTGATCGAAACCACTAAAATAACGTGGTATGCAGAATTTTAGTGTCAATAAACTCAAAAAAATTAAAATAGCATAAAATAAAGAGCAAATAGAAAGATCATGAAGTAAGCAGCTATTATCAGAGGCAAAGAAAGGCTCAGGTAACTGGTAAGGGGTAAAGTAGTATAAAGCCAAGCATTTCTTAGGATATACTTCCGCCAAAAAGAAAACAAGAAATGCTCTACGCACAATGGGCATGCACATGGTCAGTCAAGTTGTATGCAAAATTACTTCTTCGAAGAAAAATAAGCACAAAATAACAAAGGCCTTACGTAAATTTTCGACCAAAAAGATGCTTACAAGCTGCTTCTTCAATTTAATTTAAAGTAGAGGGTTTAAAATTGTTCGCAAATCCAACTCTAAAAATCCTCAATTTTATTTTTTCCAATGAAATTCATCAGATTTTTGTGATTTTCGAGATTCGGAAACAAAGAAAAGGGAAGAAATTTGACCTGATTCGCGACCAACTTTGCGGTCAGTAAATGAGCGAGGCAATTGCAGCAGAATGTGTGAAATCAATTCCCCGCCAAATGCAAACGATGTCGTTTTCGCCCAAACTTGGACGCTGTGCTAGCATGGGCTACTTACTAGGGTTGGGCCTATTGTATAGCCCCACCCAGCTATAAAACAGTAAAAATGGCTTTGAGCACCCTATTTAAAATGTATCCAGTTTTTAAAAATTATGTAACGTTTAATCAACTTTAAGCACTTAAAACCGTCCGCAACTTAACGTAGCATATTGTATCATTGATTTTATAATGATTTACAATAAAAACACCGGTTATTAACTAATATGATGCATGTTTGAGTGTTTTTCTGAATTTATTGATTGTTTTTCTGTAGGATATGTGTATTGGGTCGGATACACCTAAGTGAAGTCGGGTTCGGGTATAATATGAGACCGGGTTGCCTCGATCTGGGATAAGCAAGTCGGTCACGCAGGATGGAGTAACCGAAATAAGACAACTGGTATAGTCGGTCAGGAGACGTTTCGTGATTGAGAACCGGCTCCAACCCGAACATCTCGCTAATCATCGGATATTTCGCCAGAATTAATTATCTCAACCATTATGGCCGTTATGCCATCATTTAAGGGTATTAAATCCCATAATTAATGGGGTTTTCCTTGTAATCAATTCCCTGCTTTTATTATGACTCTTACACTTACCTATGACTTTGACACTTGCCTATAAAAAAGGCTGAGATCCTTCATTGAAGGACAACTTATTTTCTCATCATACAAGGCAGTTTACTTTCATCATTCCTTACCATCTCTACTGTTCTTAAGAACTCAATATTAAGCTCTCTATTACTGTTTGTCGAAATACTATTCCATTACATACGATTCTTCGTTAATTATCATATATTTACGGTTTGATTGCTCTATCTCTCTTATAGTACTCTGATTACTTACTACATACTTTTATTTGGTATCAAACTAATTTACGGATCCTTAGCCCTACGAACAAATTCAATTGTTATCCGATTTTAAGGGTAAACAGTTTGGCGCCCACCGTGGGGCTAAGGATATTAGTAAATTTTTTATACATCTTTTCTTAAAAACACAATTTTACACTTGCTCTTTGCAGAATTCTCTGTTTTTCAGGACACAGATTAATCATGGCACAATCACTCCCCCTCAGTAACGAGATCAACAACCAAATGGAAAACAACAATTTGCCCGGACATGAAGTCCCAGTCTATGTCAATTCTCAGGTGGCGATCGAAGCCGACCAAGCATCCGGCTCAACACATAGCGTCCGAGGGGAGAACCGCTCAGGAATTCAACAAAGCGGAGAGGGTGAAATCAGCCTCAGGGTAATATTTGACATGCTACAAGCTCAACAAGTAGCTATAGCCCAACTGCAAAGCCGCACCCAGAGCCCAGACAGAGCAGAAAATGCTACCCCTCAAGCAGCAATCGGACAAAATGAACCGGTCGTAGTGACACCGGATGAAACCGGTGCGGGGGTCAATTCCGGAATTATCAAAATGCTGGAAGAGTTAACCAAGCGGGTCGAAACTGGCGAAAAAAGGATCGAAGCCAACAACAAAAAGTCGAAACGTATAACTCGAGGGTAGACCAGATACAGGGAGCACCTCCGGTATTGAAGGGTTTGGATGCCAAAAAGTTCATACAAAAACCATTCCCTTCCAACGCCGCTCCGAAGCCGATCCCCAAAAAATTTTGCATGCTTGATATTCCTAAGTACAACGGAACCTCGGACCCGAATGAGCACGTAACAGCCTATACCTGTGCTATAAAGGGAAACGACCTCAAGGACGACGAAATCGAGTCCGTCCTCCTGAAGAAATTCGGAGAAACTCTATCAAAAGGAGCGATGACTTGGTATCACAAATTACCACCGAACTCCATTGACTCCTTCGCCATGTTAGCAGATACATTTGTCAAAGCCCATGCAGGGGCCATTAAAGTTGAAACAAGGAAGTCTAATTTATTCAAAGTCAGACAGCGTGATAGTGAAACGCTAAGGGAGTTCGTATCCCGATTCCAAATGGAGTGGATGGATTTGCCACCGGTTACAGACGACTAGGCAGTGCAAGCTTTCACTCAAGGGTTAAACACCGGTAGTTCCGCCGCATCAAGGCAGCTAAAGCAGAGTTTGATCGAGTACCCGGCCATCACATGGGCAGATATCCACAACCGGTATCAGTCGAAAATCAGAATAGAGGATGATCAGGTCGGAATCACATCGGGTTCCTCTTATACAGCTAAGGTTTTTTATCGACCTCGAAGAGACAATTTCCAAGAACCAAGGTCAAACCGAGACAGACATCGACCGTACCCAGAAGATCGACGGCTTTTGTCGAG
>MCJB01050636.1:11362-34059 GCA_002018475.1 Nicotiana obtusifolia | reverse complement strand
AGAACAGGGACAGGCCGGCAGATCAAAGGGAACCGAAACATACTATCAACATGATAATTGGAGGAGTGGACATACCCCAAGTACCGGTATTGAAGCGTACAAAAATCTCCATCACCCGTGAGAAACGAACTCGAGACTATACTCCCGAAGGGACTTTATGCTTTAGCGACAGGGAAATCGAGGACCTTGCACAACCTCATAACGATGCATTAGTGATATCAATGATGATACACGATACCCGAGTAAAACGCGTTCTTATCGACCCTGGAAGTTCAGCCAACATAGTCCGGTCCTGGGTCGTCGAACAGTTGGGACTAACAAGTCAAATCGTCTCCGAAGTCCGGATACTCAATGGTTTCAATATGGCAACAGAAACAACTAAGGGAGAAATAACATTAATGGTGAACGTAGCTGGTACCTCTAGGGCAACAAGATTCTGTGTAATCGAAGGTGATATGAGATACAACGCCCTGCTCAGAAGGCCCTGGATACATGACATTAGGGCAGTACCGTCAACTTTGCACCAAATGTTGAAGTTCCACTCGGTTGAAGGGGTCACCATCATTTATGGGGAGCAGCATGCAGCGAGGGAAATGTTCGCAATAGAAGAAACAACATCGAGGTCCATCGATCACCAACAGAAAGCCAAATAGCAATTACAAAAGCCGCCCTCGAGCGATGAATTTGAGGGAAAGCAACCAAATGAAGACGATTTCGGGGTACCTCGATCCTTTGTTGCCCCCGATGAAGCTGATGCAACCAAATCAACGATCGAAGAGTTGGAACAAATCTCAATCCGTCACGATGCGCCCGACCGGAAGGTATACCTGGGCTCGGGTTTAAACTCCGAGCTCAGGGGTAAATTACTCTCTTTCCTTTCGGCTAACGAAAACTCTTTTGCTTGTTCCCATTTGGATATGACAGGCATACCACCGGAGATTGCGACACATAAGCTGAGTGTCGATCCAAAATTCCGGCCGGTCAAGCAGAAAAGGAGGCCCCAATCCGAAGCCAAACAGGCCTTCATTCATGAAGAGGTAACTAAGCTTTTGAATATAGGGTCCATTCGGGCAGTAAAATATCCCGAATGGTTAGCTAACATAGTGGTAGTACCAAAAAAGGGAAACAAGCTTAGAATGTGCATAGATTATAAGGATTTAAATAGAGCCTGCCCTAAAGACTCTTTCCCGCTTCCCAACATTGATCGTATGATCGATGCTACAGCTGGTCACGAGACTCTAAGTTTTCTCGATGCCTATTCTGGATACAACCAGATACAAATGGATAAGGACGATTAAGAAAAAACGTCATTCATCACTAAATATGGCACTTATTGCTATAATGTGATGCCATTCGGGCTCAAGAATGCGGGGCTACATACCAGCGCCTGGTGAATAAGATGTTTGAAAACCAACTAGGTAAAACCATGGAGGTTTACATTGATGATATGCTAGTTAAGTCCCTGCGAGCAGAGGACCATCTTAGTCATTTGCAGGAAACATTCGACATTTTGAAGAAATACAACATGAAGCTGAACCCGGAAAAATGCGCGTTCGGAGTAGGCTCCGGGAAATTTCTCGGGTTCATGGTCTCGAACAGAGGAATAGAAATCAACCCGGACAAGATCAAAGCTATCGAGGATATAAAGGTCGTCGACAACGTCAAGGCCGTACAGAAACTCACAGGCCGAATCGCAGCATTAGGCCGATTCATATCCCGGTCATCAGACAGAAGCCACCAGTTCTTCAACCTACTAAAGAAGAAGAACGAATTTTCATGGGGACCGGAATGCCAACGCGCTTTGGAAGAACTTAAGAGGTACCTTTCTAGTCCACCCTTATTACATACGCCCAAAATGGGCGAGCCATTATACCTTTATTTCGCTGTATCGGAGATAGCAGTGAGCAGGGTCTTGGTTCGAGAAGAACGGGGTACCCAGTTCCCCATATATTATGTTAGTAGAACATTAGGGGAAGCTGAAACTAGGTACCCGCACTTAGAAAAACTGGCTCTAGCCTTGTTAAGTGCTTCTAGAAAATTAAAACCATATTTTCAGAGTCATCCGATATGCGTAATGACAACTTACCCACTTAGGAATGTCATGCATAAGCCCGAGCTGTCGGGCTGACTGGCCAAATGGGCCATCGAGGTCAGCGAGTACGATATCCAGTATCAACCTCGAACCTCGATAAAATCACAAGTACTGGCCGATTTTATCGCCGACTTCACGCTGTCGCTTATTCCCCAAGTTGAAAAGGAACTCATGACTGCATCGGGGACTCCTTCGGGAGTGTGGACTCTGTTCACTAACGGGGCTTCGAATTCGAAAGGATCGGGTTTAGGTATCGTTTTAAAACCTCCGACCGGAAATACGATCAGGCAATCCATCAAAACCGTAAAATTGACTAACAATGAAGCCGAGTATGAGGCTATGATTGCAGGTCTCGAACTGGCCAAGAACCTTGGGGCGGAGATAATCGAGGCCAAATGCGACTCTCTACTTGTGGTCAATCAAGTGAACAGAACTTTCGAAGTCAGAGAAAATCGTATGCAAAGGTATGTAGATAAACTTCAAATCACTTTACACAGGTTCAAGGAATGGACTTTGCAGCACATTCCCCGGGAACAAAATAGCGAAGCCGACGCTCGTGCGAACCTAGGATCGACGGTCGACGATGAAGAGATCGACTACGAAAAAGTCGTACAGTTGATGAGATCGGTGGTAGAAGAAGGCCACGCCGAGGTTAACTCGACAAGATTGACGTGGGATTGGAGAAACAAGTACATAGAATACCTCAGCTCGGGTAAGGTCCCACACGATCCCAAAGAATCGAGAGCTTTGCGTACAAAGGCAGCCCGTTTTTGTTTGGCCGATGACGGAACCCTTTACAGGAGAACTGTTGGAGGACCCTTAGCTATATGTCTCGGCCCAGGGGATACAGAGTACATTCTGAAAGAGATACACGAAGGAGCTTGCGGCAACCATTCGGGCTCAGATTCACTGGTGCGGAAGGTGATCCGAGCCGGCTATTATTGGGTCGACATGGAAAAAGATGCAAAGGAGTTCGTGCGCAAATGCGATAGATGTCAAAGGCATGCACCGATCATCCATCAGCCAGCCGAAATGCTACACTCGGTTTTGTCGCCATGGCCGTTCATGAAATGGGGGATGGATATAGTAGGACCGCTCCCTCGAGCTCCAGGTAAGGCTCAATTTATACTCTTTGTAACTGACTATTTCTCTAAATGGGTAGAAGCGCAGGCTTATGAGAAGGTCAGAGAGAAAGAAGTGATCGATTTCATTTGGGATCACGTCATCTGCCGATTTGGGATGCCTTCCGAGATCGTGTGCGACAATGGAAAGCAGTTCGTCGGCAGCAGGATAACTAAATTTTTCGAAGATAATAAAATCAAAAGAATATTATCTACTCCTTACCATCCAAGCGGCAACGGTCAGGCGGAATCAACCAACAAGACTATACTTCAAAATCTGAAGAAAAGATTGGTCGACGCCAAAGGAAGATGGAGAGAGATGCTGCCCGAAATCCTATGGGCATATCGAACATCTGAAAAAAAATAGTACCGGAGCCACGCCTTTCTTTTTAGTCTACGGAGCCGAAGCCCTGATTCCGGTCGAGGTAGGCGAACCGAGCCTCAGGTTCCAATATGCGACCGAAAAATCCAACCAAAAGGCTATGAACACTTGCCTAGAACTCTTGGATAAAAGGAGAGAGGTCGCCTTAGTTCGGATGGCAGCTCAAAAGCAAAGAATCGAGAGGTACTACAATCGTAGAACTCGACTTCGACACTTCAATACAGGGGACTTGGTGCTCAGAAGAACCACCCTCAATACTCGAGACCCTAATGAGGGGAAATTGGGACTGAACTGGGAAGGTCCCTACACTATACTGAAAGTCACCGGTAAAGGTTCTTACAAGCTGGGGACTTTGGATGGCAAACAGCTGCCGAACAACTGGAACGTAAGCCATTTGAAAAGATACTACTGCTAAGGTATTTTATTCTGCCTTTTTTCTACTTTCTTTTTACTTCGTTTATCAACACTAACGCATGCAGGGCAGTTCGACATCAGACAAACACCAAACGTTTAGGCTGAAAGCACGCGCTGCACTCTTTTTCCCTTCGTTCGACTTTGTCCCAATCTGGGTTTTTCTGCAAGGTTTTTAATGAGGCAGCATGTATATCGTGCTACTATATAGAATTTTAACTATATTGACTTTGTTCACATCGATCTCGGGGAGCTGAAGTGGAAGATCGCTAGGGATCAATGTAAGGGTCAAACGGCCAAAGGAGCTGTACCCGAATAGAACGATCTGACTCGCCTCCGACATACAAAGATGTACCATTACACCAATATTAACAAGGTCATTTGATGCTCATATTTATGTTGCACTATCAAGCCTAAGGGTTTCTCTTTTTAGTCTTGCTATAACTGATAGTAAAGAAAGGAATGTATTGAAACTAAGGGAAATAAGACCGATATGGTCAATCCCGATTTACGGCTAAGGCCGAGTTCAATGGAAAATTCTTATGCAGACAAAATTCGCGGCTAAGACCAGATAAACTTAAAGGGAAATAAGACCGATATGGTCAATCCCGATTTACGGCTAAGGCTGAGTTCAATGGGAAATTCTTACGCGTACAAAATTCGCGGCTAAGGCCAGATAAACTTAAAGGGAAATAAGACCAATATGGTCAATCCCGATTTACGACTAAGGCCGAGTTCAATGGGAAATTCTTATGCGGACAAAATTCGCGGCTAAGGCCAGATAAACTTAAAGGGAAATAAGACCGATATGGTCAATCCCGGTTTACGGCTAAGGCCGAGTTCAATGGGAAACTCTTATCCGATCGAAGCCTGAAAAAGCAGGACCTCGAATTAAAGTTGAGACCAAACTTATTTTATAAGGGTCCAACATTTTTCTAAAACACGACCTCGATTCTTGTGGGTTTAATGGTTGAAAACGAAGCAAACAATAGCTTGATCGAATCACTATGAACAAGGCTAAGGCCTAATCAAAGTGTTAATACATTTTTAGTTTTGTTTCAGAGCCAAAGCTGGGTTTACTATTTACTTGGTGACAATTTATGACAAAACCATATATGCAGATGCCCAAGAGTCAAAGAAAAACAAGCTTGAAAATATCTTTCACAAAAATCATCATACAAAGGTGGGACTATAACATCGTCCGAACTACAGCAAGTAAGGTAGCGTCAATCGGAGCCATCTTCAAATTCTTCGGGAAACATTTTTCTCCTCATCTCTTCTTATTTTTTTGTTACCTCCTCGATATCCGAAGATAACTCGAAGCCACGGGCTTGAAGCTCCTCGAGCACATTAAGACGAGTCTGGCATTGGGTATATTCAATTAGCGCCATCGATTGTTGTTGGGACACCTCCGCATCGGCTTTATACTGAGCTATCAAATCATCTGCTTTAGCTTTGTTGGCGGCGTTTTCAAACTTTGCTTCCTGAAGCCGGTTAGTCAGGGCCGCCCATTCTAGCTTGGATGATTCAACTTGAGCATGATAATGCTCTTTGTCCTTGGTCAAGGCCTTGATTGTTTCTTGAGCTGTCGAGACCCGTTCCTGAAGGGTTGTCGTCTCTGCGGTTAAAAGCTCAATCTTAATTCTCCAGCTGCTTGCCTCGGCCTTGGCCTCACCTAGCTCAGATCGAAGCTGATCTAACCGGGTGTCCATTTGTTTCAACCGTTCAATGCAAGAGGCCCGATCTTTCCTTGCGCCCGACAAATCGGTTCGGAGTTTTGACAGTTCATTCTCAAGCCGACTGCGTCGCTCCCACTCTAGTTCCATTCCTTCTTTGATGCGAAGGAACACTTCATGGTTAAGCACCGAGGACTGCGAAAAATTCAAGCAAAGGATTTTCAGTTTGGAAATAAGAGTTAAAGTGCTTAGTATAATCGAAGGGGAATAGATGGATCCTTACTTTGTTCAGTGCTTGCTGAGATTCATTAAGCAGGCAAGCCCAATCCACGGCGTTCATGGCAACTCGGTCTTCTTGAGTTACCAAACCATGGATATAGCTTGCTATGCCTACCGGCGGGCCCAATGCTCGGGCGTCTTCGGGAATAACAAGGGTTATCACCTGATTCCTTTCCGGATTCAAACTCGATGCAGGAAATTTATCCACCAACTTGATACCGGCTGGGGACGCACTCGACTCTGCCGGAGAACTCCTTCGAGGGATCTCGAGGCCAAAAGTATCAGACGAAGGCACCCCATCAAAGAATTCTTCGAGATTTCCCGCTGTGATCGGTACCTTTCCCGGCCTATGAGTTTCAGCATCTCGGGATGTCTCCGAGAAAGATGGTGAATGCGCCGCTTCGGGAATATTCGAAGGCTTTGGCGCCGAACTCTGCACATTGGTTCGACCTTCGGTTCTTACCTCCTTTTCGACACCGATCTTAGGGGAGGTACCGGTTCCCTCCGCAGCAAGCCCGGGGACTTCCCGAGGGCTTTTATTATGTCTAAGACTCCCTGCCTCATCGGAGTCCTCACTCAGCTCGGCAGCGACATCGGGGTTTTGGCCTTCCGAGCCGCCATTTTCCTCCTTTTCTTTTTCTCGGGCTCGGCATGATCGAGAGCCCTTATATTTTTCTTTCCTCCTTCCTTCATCGATGCAGGAAGGGGACGAGGAACGGTCTCGCTAACAACTGCCGACCTCAACTCGGCATCTTTCGATAGACCTACAAAATGGAAGTTATAAAGTATCAGTATTGAGTATTGATACCAATCGATCTGATAGATTCGAGCACAGATGAAGCTCACCATGATTCTTGGCCTCCCAGAGACCTTTGGATATCTCTCTCCAGGCCCGTTCAGAATATGATCTCTGGGCCACGATTTTTCTAACCCAGTCTTTCAAGTCATTGATCGCACCCGGTGACTGGCGAACGGCTGCACATGATTATGAATCGGTTATATGTCAAAAATCAGTAATGGAAGGATTAAGTATAGGAATACTTACGCGTCATGTTCCACTTCTCAGGGAACGGCATACTATCAGCAGGGATCAGATTGGAAGTTTTTATCCGAACATACCGGCTCATCCAACCCTGATCCCTGTCCTCGTCTATTCTCGAAAACGGGGCCTTACTGGCCCGGCGAGCTAATTTGATCAGTCCCCCTCGGAACATTCGGGGACTGTATAGCCTGAGTAGATGGTCGAGGGTGAAAGGATGCCCCCCCTCGACCTTATCTACAAAGAAACGAAAAAGGTAGATTATACGCCATACGGAGGGATGCATTTGAGCTAAAGTAACTTGATACCTCCTACAAAATTCCACAATCATGGGAACTACAGGCCCTAATGTGAATGGATAGGTGTACACACTAATGTACCCCTCTACGTATGTGGTTATGGACTCGCTGGGGGAAGGTATTATTACTTCTTTATGATCCCAATGGCAGTCGGCCTTGACCCTGTCAAGGTATTGTGGGGTAATGGAACTAATATAGTCTGAAATCGGTTCACCTCGACTAGGTACAGAAGACGACTTCTCGACTTTAAAGTCAGTACCTATATAACATCCCGTTGGTATGAAGGCCTTCAATGGAGGTTCCGCAGAAGGCTTCTCAATACCGATGGGCTCAGCCTCTTCAACAGGCTGAGCAGGGGACGATTGTTTATGGGGAACCGATTTTGATGTTTTAGCCATGGAAATAAAAGGAAGCAGAAGGATTCAGAAAGATTTTGAGATGAAGAAGATGAACAGTCTGACCAGAGGAGATTCAAAAGAGACAAAGTGAGTTAATATGTGGAGACAAAGTGAGTTAATATGTGAGGACAAAGTGAGCTAATACGTGAAGACAAACAGATTAATCTGAAGGGGAAGGAAGTATTTATACTTTTTCAAAAAAGCGAAGGCACAGAGCACGAGGTACGCGGCATTAAATGCACGCATTTAATGCAGTGGAAAAGTACTAGGTTCTGCAAAAAAGGTGCGCAATGATTGCCTACATCGACGGTTGTGCACGTCATTATGATGCCGTCATATATAAAATCTTTTTGGGGATCGGTGACTTTGGCGGTTGTGTTTTCATCACACATTTTATGATAAGTATCGATCGTTTGAGTAGTGAGCCCAAGATCCGATAATTCATATCGTTTTTTGTCCTTACTCTCCAATAAACGAGGGGACTATCTGTATTGGGTCGGATACACCTAAGTGAAGTCGGGTTCGGGTACAATATGAGATCGGGTCGCCCCTGTCTGGGAACAGCAAATCGGTCGCGCAGGATGGAGTGACCGAAATAAAACAACTGGTATAGTCGGCCAGGAGACGCTTCGTGATTATGAACCGGCTCCAACCCGAACGTCTCGCTAATCATCGGACGTTTCGCCAGAATTAATTATCTCAACCATCACGGCCGTTATGCCATCATTTAAGGGTATTAAATCCCATGATTAATGGGGTTCTCCTTGTAATCAGCTCCCTGCTTTTATTATGACTCTTACACTTACCTATGACTTTAACACTTGCCTATAAAAAAGGCAGAGATCCTTCATTGAAGGACAACTTATTTTTCTCATCACACAAGGCAATTTACTTTTATCATCTCTACTGTTCTTCAGAACTCAATATTAAGCTCTCTATTACTGTTTGTTGAGATACTGTTCCATTACATACGGTTCTTCATTAATTATCATATATTTACAGTTTGATTGCTCTATCTCTCTTATAGTACTCTGATTACTTACTACATACTTTTATTTGGTATCAAATTAATTTACGGATCCTTAGCTCTACGAACAAATTCAATTGTTATCCGATTTTAAGGGTAAACACATAAAATAAGAGGTTTAAGTCTGTTATGTGAAATGTCTGTGAGATGTGTATACTGTATGTGCGAGGAAGTCATGCTTCTATTAAAATCTTTAAGATTTGGATTGCTACTTGTTTCCTTCTTTTGCTTAGTTTAAGGTATGGACAATATGAACCACTAAAAGATCCTCCCTTTAGGAATTAATAATGAAGGTTGATAATCTGTTTTTGATTAGAGCTATTCGGTTGTATGTATAATGTGTCCTTGCATGATTAATTATCCAATAACTGACTACTACGGATATGGTATTAGGAAGTGATAGATTTTCATGTAAGTTTGCCTCAAACAAAGTGACATATATGTCCTTTGTGCATTCCGGTTGTTTTGAGATTACAGGAGGTCTAATTCGAGTATTAGGCCAATATCGGAGTCGCTCGGGGATTGGGAAGGTTCAAGGATACATGACTGCTCCTTTAGTGTCTGAAGTTCCTTTTAATTAGTCTATATCTATTTGTGGCTGTGTAATAACTTTATAAAGATTTTGTAATAATAAAAGGAGTTACTGCGAGAGAGAGCAAACTGTATGCTCTAACTGCTATCTCGTCTTGGTTGTTTAGCTCCTGCCTTCCTCTTTATTGTAATAGCAATATGCTTTTCTTTGGTTTTTAATCTCAACTCTTAGATATCATATTTATAGGGGATGACTAACTGTAATCAATTTGTCATACGTTATTTACTTGATGCCGACGATGAGTAGTGCTATGCGCTCTTTGAAATAGCTAAAGTTTTTACATTTTGGTACTCGATTTTTTAGTAAAAGAAATTATTCTGACTTTACTAGCTTTCAAATAAGCATCTCAAGGGCTTAAATTTTTCTACTTGTAGAAGACAAGCAGAACCTATTTATGTTGGTAAACTTTATTATCACTATTATTATTATCATTTGCTTATTTTTTGAGAAGACGTGATTTTTTTTATCCAGCTGGAATGCATCTTTGGGATTTTGGCAACTGTTTCTTTTTCCCTTTTAATGTCTAAGCATGATACTCTAGTTTATCTCAATGATCAGTACCTCCAATTTAAATGGTCTGGACTATTTTTTGGAATAAGCTTTGATTTATCTCATTTTACTACTCTTGCACATACCCATATGCTATGTTTTGACTGTTATGCGTCTTTGAATATTAAATGAGGAATCGCATGTCTTAAGAGTCTATTTCACTTAATTAATTTGGAGGACAACACGAACCTTTACTTGTTTTATGTGTTACTTGTTTAAGTCCTTATGTGCTCTCCTTTATGTGACGCTAATAAAAATGAAAATAGAAACTTGAGATTTTCTTTAAGTCTAGAACCATCCCTTTAGAACAGTGTCCAGAGCCTCATGGACTATAGGAAGGGATGGGCAATTTTGAATTAAGACACGATTTAGAATTAGTTAGTGGCGCTCTTAGGTTAACAATTCAAAGATAGTAATGAGGGTAGTGGATATAATACATAAATTGCCTGAATAGCCATTACACTTTTGGCTATAAAAATCTTAACAAACTTTACATTAGGAGTTGATCCATTAGGCTTAAATACTTAGGTCCCTCTTTATGTAATTAAATAGTCTTCCATTATATAATATTTGTTACAATCCTCACATGTTCTTTAATTCTCTCCACTGCTAGATCTAATTGACTATTGCTTTTAATTGATGGGAGTATTTTACCACCTAGGATTAATTAACAATTTAGCAACCTACAACTTAGTTTAACTCAATGATCCCACATAGTTTAAAATTTGGACAGAAACTATTATTGTGGACCTCGAAGAGCGCCTAACATCTTCTCTTTGAGGTAATTTGAACATTTAACCGATCTTTGGTACCGCAGACTAGTTAAAATAGAGTTATTTGCAAATAGGTGCCCTAACGCATTTTAAAATTATTATGTGGCGACTCTTCTCTTTTAATACCCATTTAAAAGAGATTTTACATATCGAATCCCGCTTTCACGAGAAAATAGGGCGCGACAGGTCTTACGAGTCATGAATAGGTTTAGTAGAGTCTTGCGGATCGGTACGGCAACGTCTTTACTTATCTTCGAGAGGCTACCGAACCCCTAGGAAGACTTCACATTCTTGTAATCTTGTTGTGCGGATTTGTTAATTCCGGAACTAAACTTCTATTATTCTATTCTCTCACAGATGGTGAAGACATGCGCTACTGGTCAGGACAGACAGCCACCAGTACCACCGGCTAGGGACATGAGAGGTCGGGGTTGCGATAGGGTCGCGGTAGGGGCAGATGTGCAGCTCATACAGTAACTAGAGCAGCACCTACATATCCACCAATTGCTCCAGCTCAGGAGCAGGTACCAGATATGGTTGGGCTAGTGGGGCCAACTCAAGCACCAGTTGTGCCCATTGTGATTCCAGGTCTTCAGGAGGCTTTGGCTCAGATTTTGACTGTGTGCACTATACTTGTTGAGTCTACTTAGAGGTTTAATCACTGAACGAACTTGATAAATGCTTTTCATTGATGAAATTGTCAGATTGAGCTACGAAAGCACACTTTGCACATGCCTACATTTTAGCATGCTATTTACACGAGTCCAGGGATAAGAGAATCGTATTTCATTCATTATATACCTGTGTACTTGATTTATTGCTTTTGTATGATATTTTGGAATAGGGCTTGCGCCTAGCCGGGTGGATTATGTTATTGGCAAGTGAATTGTTCGTGCAACACGTGAGTTGTCCGTGCGGATCCATGTATTGATATTATTGGCACGTGAATTGTTCGTGCAGCATGTGAGTTGTCTGTGTGGATCCATATATTGATATTATTGACACGTGAGTTGTCCGATTCACATGTGAGTTGTCCGATTCGCACTTGAGTTGTCCGTGCAGTGCATGGGACTTGTATTTTCTTGATCATTTATCTCACTTACCTATTTCTTTCCTCTACATGCTATAATATTGTTGAGCAGGTATTTTAGAAAACAGTACACATGCACACACGGATATTCTTCTCACGAAGCCTTATGAATTAGCTTTAAATTTTATGATGTGTTGGTCTAAAAGGATAGAATTTCATTGATTTAACTAGTGACTTTAACAAATTAAGCTTCTCTTACCTTGCCTTGTTTATTTGCGATACTTATTAAGTTGGTTGTACTCACATTACACCATGCACCTCGTGTGCAGATTCAGGCATTTTCGGACACGGCAGTTGTTGATCGTGGAGTGGAGTCTTACCTGTTCGGAGATCATCGAGGTAGCTGCTTGAGCGTCCGCTTACCTTGACTCTCCTTCCCCTATCTTTCAGTTTTATTTATTTAGCCCTACTTTCTAGACAGAGTATCAGACTATGTCATCACATATAGATGCTCATGTACTCGGTGACATCTAGGTTTGGGGATTTTTCGTATTTATTTATCGTCTTTTATCCAGTTTATGAGAGTTTTAATTATTTAAATCTGTTTTAGTATATTTTTTTTATTTAAAAGTGTTGGAAATGTTTGAGATGTTGGCTTGCCTAGTACCATGTTAGGCGCCCTCATGACAGGTTAAGTTTTGGGTCGTGACAGATCAACTCTTATAACTTAAGCATCCAACCTCGGAACTAAGTGTTTCATTTCAATCCAAAACCTTCTTGAAACCAAACCAACCATCTCCGCAAATTATAAAAAAAAAAAATAAGCACACGAAAAGCATCAAATAAAAAAACGGGATTCAAATATACAAAATAACCGGCTGAATCGTTACACAAAGAGAACTATACTTTCGCATTTTACTAAAGAATATTGTATGCTCGTTGCTTTAAACTGGCATATGATACTTTTATGAGGGTCTCTCTTATTGAGAAGCCCTACAACTCGTAGTCCAATGTTTAACCTTCTGATTTGTTTATCTTGTTAAGCTTGTCTCAAAGAAATTCTTTACAGAGGTTTCATAAGCTTTCAAGTCTTTTTGCTAAATCACTCACCAGAAACCAAAATTAAGGGCCTAAAAATAGTTGCGATGTGAATGGCTTCAGGTAGGGTTGGAAAAATAGTTTAAAAAAACAGTTCACACCCATATTATGCATTAAAAAACGGGTTAGATAATGAACTTTTTAAAAACGGATCAAATATGGAGAAAAACCATATTACTCACTTAGATGATGGATAACCAATATATAACTAATGAGTTTAAATTTTTACATTTGTAAAGTCTCAAATTGGAGGTACTTCAAATTTGGGAGACTAGGAATTCTCCTAAAAGTGATCATATTCAACAAGCTATGAATAATTTGAATACCTATATTATCCGCCGGTTAATCGATTTTTATTCGTATCAAATATATATGAGTTGAGTCGCATAATTTATCCATTTTTGCATTGCCCGTTTTCAACCCGTTCATATCTGACCCGAGCCGCCGTTTACCATCCCTAGTTTTAAGTAAACACGTTGTTCAAATAACCGGAATATAAGATTTATTACATCTTCAAAATCAGCGAGACTGCAATTTTTTGAAGGATTTAAAATATATACATTAACAATGTAAATTTTTTTATACATTATCGATAATTTTTTAACAGGTGAAAGCAAATTAATTACCTTCTTTACGAGATTATCAATTAAATCCAGAGAGAGAAAAATTTCTCCACGCCGAATGCACATATCACTTTATTAAACTAGAATTATTTATTAACCATAGTTAACTAGTTCCGGCACATAGTTGCTATAATAATACTTACCAAAATACTTAATAGTCCAAATCTCCGTTATGCTATTTAACAGTAACGTCAAGTCAATCATACTTTCATGTTTGTGTGCCACCCAAAGCCATCACTGGCCATTACCAATACAAAAAATTTCTTTCTATTAGCCGTAATAATTAGTTATACTAATCATAGGGTACGCGCTTTACGTGTGTACTCATATCAATAATTATAAAAAATTTTAAAAAAGATCTTAAACAATATTATATTATTTATTTGAGTTTTAAAAATTATAAATTAAATCAAAGAAAAATTACTGGAAATAATAAATGATGTTCTCGTTTAGCTAACTCAATAAATAAAGATATCATACGCCACAAAAATACTTGGATGCTTTATTATGATTTAAAAGAACTTATATTGAAATGTCTTATGAAAATTATTGTTACCTAATACTAAGAATAAAAAACAAAATTATTTTTATTGCGATATTTAAAAAATTTATCAAAACAAACTAAATATTGGTTCTTTTGGTCTTCTAGAGATTTGAAATAAAAAGGTTGGCTCTATATCTCAAAAATTGATCGTGATAACGTAAAGTTTAAAGAATAACTAATGTTGAATAATATTTTACAACAAATAACTTAATAAAAAAAAATATAGCAGCACAAATCACTTGTTTGACTGAAGGCAAGAAAAACAATGATAACTCAATATATTTTGTCCTCTATTCTTTTATCTTTATTGCTTCAAACTTGCATTGTTATCAATTTGGCTCTTAATTTTTTATTATAATTTATTTTGATCTATTTTTCTTTTTTCTTTCACCATTAATACTTTTTTAGCAAAAATAAAAAAGCGGAAGAATTCAATTTAATTATGTTGTAAATTCATTAGCGGAAGAATTCAATTTAATTATGCTTTTTTAGCGAAAATAAATTTATGTGCCCTAAGAGTGTTATCTACTTAGAGAAATTTTTTTACTTAATATAATGAATTTACAACATAATTAAATTGAATTCTTCCGCTAACTGGTAATTCAAGACTTAATTATTTGTTCTCAAAATAAAAGAAAATAAATTCTTTTCTGTTAATTCAACTTCATAATATTATCTCGTCTTAATTTTTTAAATATTAATTATAACTGTATTAAATAAAAATATATTTTTAAAAGTCATTACTATATTAATTTTGGATCGTTGGTGCTTCCGGAATTGTTGTGTTTTTGACTCCCATATAAGGGTGAGGATCCGCTCCAGTACAATTAGCTCCGGTACTTTTCAATGGGGCTGTGGATGACTGCCGCGTGCTTAACAAAATTTTAAAAGGCCAAGATCTTTCTTTACAATTTTCAGAACCCATTGTATATTCGAATATTATATATCACAAATAAATAAGCAAAAACTACCATTATCATTTTTGGGAAAATAGAATGAGTTTTGTTTACCCTTAAAATCGGATAACAATTGAATTTGTTCGTAGAGCTAAGGATCCGTAAATTAGTTTGATACCAAATAAAAGTATGTAGTGAGTAATCAGAGTATTATAAGAGAGATAGAGCAATCAAACCGTAAATATATGATAATTAACGAAGAATGTATGTAATGGAATAGTATTTCGACAAACAGTAATAGAGAGCTTAATATTGAGTTCTGAAGAACAGTAGAGATGGTAAGGAATGATAAAAGTAAACTGCCTTGTATGATGAGAAAATAACTCGTGCCCTTCAATGAAGGGTCTCAGCCCTTTTTATAGGCAAGTGTAAGAGTCATAATAAAAGCAGGGAACTGATTACAAGGAAAACTCCCTTAATTACTGTTTTTAATACCCTTAAATGATGGCATAACGGCCATAATGGTTGAGATAATTAATTCTAGCGAAATATCCGATGATTGGCGAGATATTCGGGTCGAAGCCGTTCCTCAATCACGAAGTGTTTCTCGACCGACTATATCGATCGTCTCATCTCGGTCGCTCCATCCCACGTGCCTGACTTTTTGATCTCGGGCTGGGGGGCCGACTTCATATTATCTTTGACCGCTTTCACTTAATGGTGTTCGATCCGACTTCACCTGATTGTATCCGATCCGACTTCACCTAGATGGTCCGACCCAATACAGATAGTCCCCTCGTTTATTGGAGAGTAAGGACAAAAAACGATATGAGCTATCCATCCTAGGGCTTATCAACCAGGCGATCGATACTACCACATAACGTGTCGCGGAAACTCATCTGTCAAAATCGCTTATCCCCAAAAAGATTCTATATATGGCGGCAGCGCAGTGACGTGCACAGTAGCCGATGTAGGCAATCATTACCCACCTTTTTGCAGAACCTAGTACTTTTCCATTGCATTAAATGCGTGCATTTAATGCCGCATACCTCGTGCTTTGTGTCACCGCTTTTTGAAAAAGTATAAATACTTCGTTCTCCTTTTGGTTGGTCCGTTTGTCTTCACGTATTAACTTACTTAGTCTTCTCATATTAACTCATTCTGTCTTCGCACATTAACTCACTTTGTCTCTTTCGAATCTCCTCTGAGTAGACTGTTCATCTTCTTCATTGCAAAACTTTCTGAATCCTTCTACTTCCTTCTACTCCCATGGCTAAAATATCTAAGTTCGTTCCCCAAAGACAATCGTCCCCTGCTCAGCCTGTTGAAGAGGCTGAGCCTATCGGTATTGAAGAGCCTTCTGCGGAACCTCCATTGAAGGCCTTCATACCAACGGGATGTTATATAGGTACTGACTTTAAAGTCGAGAAGCCGTCTTCTGTACCCGGTCGGGGTAAACCGGTTTCAGATTATATTAGTTCCATCACCCCACGACACCTTGACAGGGTTAAGGCCGATTGTCATTGGGATGACAAAGAAGTAATAATACCTTCCCCTAACGAGTCCATAACCACATACGTAGAGAGATATATTAGTGTATACACTTATCCATTCATATTAGGGCCTGTAGATCCTATGATTGTGGAATTTTGTAGGAGGTATCAAGTTACTCTAGCTCAAATACATCCCTCCGTATGGCGTATAATCTACCTTTTTCGTTTCTTTATAGATAAGGTCGAGGGGGGCATCCTTTTACCCTCGATCATCTACTCAGGCTGTACAGTCCCCGAATGTTCCGAGGGGGACTGATCAAGTTAGCTCATCGGGCCAGTAAGGCCCCGTTTTCGAGCATAGATGAAGACAGGGACCGAGGTTGGATGAGCCGATACGTTCGGATTAAGACCTCCGATATGATCCCTGTTGATAGCATGCCATTTCCCGAGAAGTGGAACCTGACATGTAAGTATTCTTCTCTTTGACCTTCGCATTATCGATTCCCGTCGTATAACACGTTATACCATTTTGTGCAGCCGTTCGTCAATCACCAGCCGGGATCAATGACCTTAAGGATTGGGTCAGAAAATCGTGGTCCAAAGAGCATTATCATGCTCAAGTTGAATCATCCAAGCTAGAATGGGCGGCCCTGACTAACCGGCTTCAAGAAGCAAAGTTGGAAAACGCCGCCGACAAAGCTAAAGCAGATGATTTGATAGCTCAGTATAAAGTCGATGCGGAGGTGGCCCAACAACAATCGATGGCGCTAACTGAATATACCCAATGCCAGACTCGTCTTAATGTGCTCGAGGAGCTTCAAGCCCGTGGCTTCGAGTTGTCTTCGGATATTGAAGAGGCAACTAAAAAAGAAGAAGAAATGAGGAGAAAAATGTTTCCCGAGGAATTCGAAGATGGCTCCGATTGACGCTACCTTGCTTGTTGTAGTTCGGATGATGTTATAGCCCCACCTTGTATGACGACTTTTGTGAAATATATTTTCAAGTTAGTTTTTCTTTGACTCTTGTGCATCTGAATATATTGCTTTGTCATAAATTGTGACCGAGTAAATAGTAAACCCAGCTTTGGCCCTGAAATAAACCCAAAAAATGCATTAACAATTTGACTAGGCCTTAGCCTTGTTTGAAGTGATAACCGACTCGGCCTTGGCCTTAATCATAGTGATTCGATCAAGCTATCGTTTGCTTCGTTTTCAGCCATTAAACTCATAAGAATCGAGGTCGTGTCTTAGCAAAATATTGGACCTTACAAAATAAGTTTGGTCTTAACTTTACTTCGAGGTCCTACTTTTTTTCAGGCTTCGATCGAATAAGAATTTTCGAGTTGATCCGGCCTTAGCTGCGAATCGGTTTGACCGAATAAGAATTTCTCATTGAGTTCGGCCTTAGCCGTAAATCGGGATTGACCATATCGGTGTTATTTCCCTTTAAGTTGATCCGGCCTTAGCCGCGAATTGGTTTGATCGAATAAGAATTTCTCATTGAACTCGGCCTTAGCCGAAAACCGGGATTGACCATATCGGTCTTATTTCCCTTTAAGTTGATCCGGCCTTAGCCGCGAATCGGTTTGACACAATAAGAATTTCTCATTGAATTCGGCCTTAGCCGTAAATCGGGATTGACCATATCGGTCTTATTTCACTTTAAGTTGATCCGGCCTTAGCCGCTAATCGGTTTGACCGAATAAGAATTTCTCATTGAATTCGGCCTTAGCCGTAAACCGGGATTATGCCTAGTTAGGTCTTATTTCCCTTAGTCTCAATGCATTTCTTTCTTTACTATCAGTTACAGCAAGACTAAAAAGAAAAGCCCTTAGGCTTCATAGCGCAATATAAGCATCAAAAGACCTTGTTAATATTGGTGTAATGGTACATCTTTGTTGGTCGGAGGCGAGTCAAATCGTTCTATTCGGGTACGGCTCCTTTGGCCGTTTGACCCTTACATTGATTCCTAGCGATCTTCTACTTCAGCCACTCGAAATCGATGTGAAAAAAGTCAATGTAGTTAAAATTTAACATAGTAGCACGGTATACATGCTGCCTCATTAAAAACCTTGCCGAAAAACCCAAATTGGGATAAAACCGGACGAAGGGAAAAAGAGTGCAACTCGTGCTTTTAGCTTTTACGTTTGGTGATCCTTTGTCCGAGGTTGATTTGTCCTGCATAGGTTAGTGTCGATAAAGAAATGAAAATCAAGCATAAAAAAGGGGAAAATAAGATACCTTAACAATAGTATTTCCTCAAATGGCTCACATTCCAGTTGTTTGGCAGCTCTTTACCGTCCAAGGTCCCTAGCTTGTAGGATCCCTTCCCGGTGATCTTCAGTATAGTGTAGGGACCTTCCCAGTTCGGTCCCAATTTCCCCTCGTTAGGGTATCAAGTATTGAGGGTGGTCCTTCTGAGCACCAAGTCCCCTGTATTGAAGTGTCGAAGTCGAGTTCTACGATTGTAGTACCTCTCTATTCTTTGCTTTTGAGCTGCCATCCGAACTAAGGCAGCTTCTCTTCTTTCATCCAAGAGTTCTAGGCAACTGTTCATAGCCTCTTGGTTGGATTTTTCGGTCGCATATTGGAATCTGACGCTCGGTTCGCCCACCTCGACCGGAATCAAAGCTTCGGCTCCGTAAACTAAAGAGAAAGGCGTGGCTCCGGTACTAGTTTTTTCAGATGTTCGATATGCCCATAAGATTTCGGGCAGCATCTCTCTCCATCTTCCTTTGGCGTCGACTAATCTTTTCTTTAGATTTTGAAGTATAGTCTTGTTGGTTGATTCCGCCTGACCATTACCGCTGGGATGGTAAGGAGTAGACAATATTCTTTTGATTTTGTTATCTTTGAAAAACTTGGTTATCCTGCTGCCGACGAACTGCTTTCCGTTGTCGCACACGATCTCGGAAGGCATCCCAAATCGGCAGATGACGTGATCCCAAATGAAATCGATTACTTCTTTCTCTCTGACCTTCTCATAAGCCTGCCCTTCTACCCATTTAGAGAAATAGTCAGTGACAAAGAGGATAAATTGAGCCTTACCTGGAGCTCGAGGGAGCGGTCCTACTATATCCATCCCCCATTTCATGAACGGCCATGGTGATAAAACCGAGTGTAATGTTTCGGCTGACTGATGGATGATCGGTGCATGTCTTTGACATCTATCGCATTTGCGCACGAACTCCTTTGCGTCTTTTTTCATGTCGACCTAATAATAGCCGGCTCGGATCACCTTCCGTACCAGTGAATCTGAGCCCGAATGGTTGCCGCAAGCTCCTTCGTGTATCTCTTTCAGGATGTATTCTGTATCCCCTGGGCCGAGACATATAGCTAAGGGTCCTCCAAAAGTTCTCCTGTAAAGGGTTTCTTCACCGGCCAAGCAAAACCGGGCTGCCTTTGTACGCAAAGCTCTTGACTCTTTGGGATCGTGTGGAACCTTGCCCGAGCTGAGGTATTCTATGTACTTGTTCCTCCAATCCCACGTCAAGCTTGTCGAGTTGACCTCAGCGTGTCCTTCTTCGACCACCGATCTCATCAACTGTACGACCTTTTCGGAGTTGTTCTCTTCATCGTCGACCGTTGATCCTAGGTTTGCAAGAGCGTCGGCTTCGCTATTTTGTTCCCGGGGAATATGTTGCAAAGTCCATTCCTTGAACCTGTGTAAAGTGATTTGGAGTTTGTCTACATACCTTTGCATACGACTTTCCCTGATTTCGAACGTCCTGTTCACTTGATTGACCAAAAGTTGAGAGTCGCATTTGGCCTCGATTATCTCCGCCCCAAGGTTCTTGGCCAGTTCGAGACCTGCAATCATAGCCTCATACTCGGCTTCATTGTTAGTCAATTTTACGGTTTTGATGGATTGCCTGATTGTATTTCCGGTCGGGGGTTTTAAAATGATACCTAAACCCGATCCTTTAGAATTCGAAGCCCCGTCAGTGAACAGAGTCCACACTCCCGGAGGAGTCCCCGATTTAGTCATCAGTTCCTTTTCGACTTGGGGAATAAGCGACGGTGTGAAGTCGGCGATAAAATCGGCCAGTACTTGTTATTTTATCGAGGTTCGAGGTCGATACTGGATATCATACTCGCTGATCTCGATAGCCCATTTGTCCAGTCGGCCCGACAGCTCGGGCTTATGCATGACATTCCTAAGTGGGTAAGTTGTCACTACGCATATCGGATGACTCTGAAAATATTGTTTTAATTTCCTAGAAGCACTAAACAAGGCTAGAGCCAGCTTTTCTAAGTGTGGGTACCTAGTTTCAGCTTCCCCTAATGTTCTACTAACATAATATATGGGAAACTGGGTACCCTGTTCTTCTCGAACCAAGACCCCGCTCACTGCTATCTCCGATACAGCGAGATAAAGGTATAACAGCTCGCCCATTTTTGGCGTATGTAATAAGGGTGGACCAGAAAGGTACCTCTTAAGTTCTTCCAAAGCGTGTTGGCATTCCGGTCCCCACGAAAATTCGTTCTTCTTCTTTAGTAGGTTGAAGAACTGGTGGCTTCTGTCTGATGACCGGGATATGAATCGGCCTAATGCTGCGATCCGGCCTGTGAGTTTCTGTACGGCCTTGACGCTGTTGACGACCTTTATATCCTCGATAGCTTTGATCTTGTCCGGGTTGATTTCTATTCCTCTGTTCGAGACCATGAACCCGAGAAATTTCCCGGAGCCTACTCCGAACGCGCATTTTTCCGGGTTCAGCTTCATGTTATATTTCTTCAAAATGTCGAATGTTTCCTGCAAATGACTAAGATGGTCCTCTGCTCGTAGGGATTTAACTAGCATATAATCAATATAAACCTCCATGGTTTTACCTAGTTGGTTTTCAAACATCTTATTTACCAGGCGCTGGTATGTAGCCCCCGTATTCTTAAGCCCGAATGGCATCACATTATAGCAGTAAGTGCCATATTTAGTGATGAAGGACGTTTTTTCTTGATCGTCCTTATCCATTTGTATCTGGTTGTATCCAGAATAGGCATCGAGAAAACTTAGAGTCTCGTGGCCAGCTATAGCATCGATCATACGATCGATGTTGGGCAGCGGGAAAGATTCTTTAGGGCAGGCTCTATTTAAATCCTTATAATCTATGCACATTCTAAGCTTGTTTCCCTTTTTTGGAACTACCACTACGTTAGCTAACCATTCGGGATATTTTACTTCCCGAATGGACCATATATTCAAAAGCTTAGTTACCTCTTCCTGAATGAAGGTCTGTTTGGCTTCGGATTGGGGCCTTCTTTTCTGCTTGACCGGTAGGAATTTTGGATCGACACTCAGCTTATGTGTCGCAATCTCCGGTGGTATGCCTGTCATATCCAAATGGGACCAAGCAAAAGAGTTTTCGTTAGCTGAAAGGAAAGAGAGTAATTTACCCTTGAGCTCGGAGTCCAAACCCGAGCCCAGGTATACCTTCCAATCGGGCGCATCGTGATGGATTGAGATTTGTTCCAACTCTTCGATCGTTGATTTGGTTGCATCAGCCTCATCGGGGGCAACAAAGGATCGAGGTACCCCGAAGTCGTCTTCATCCGGTTGCTTTCCCTCAAATTCATCGTTCGAGGGCGGCTTTTGTAATTGCTATTAGGCTTTCTGTTGGTGATTGACGGACCTTGATGTTGTTTCTTCTATTGCGAACATTTCCCTCGCTGCATGCTGCTCCCCATGAACGGTGGTGATCCCTTCAACCGAGGGGAACTTCAACATCTGGTGCAAAGTCGATGGTACTACCCTAATGTCATGTATCCAGGGCCTTCCGAGCAGGGCGTTATATCTCATATCACCTTCGATTACACAGAATCTTGTTGCCCTGGTGGTACCAGCTACGTTCACCATCAATGTTATTTCTCCCTTAGTTGTTTCTGTTGCCATATTGAAACCATTGAGTATCCGGACCTCTAAGATGATTTGATTTGTTAGTCCCAATTGTTCGACGACCCAGGACCGGACTATGTTGGCTGAACTTCCAGGGTCGATAAGAACGCGTTTTACTCGGGTATCGTGTATCATCATTGATATCACCATTGCATTGTTATGAGGTTGTGCAAGGTCCTCGATTTCCCTGTCGCTAAAGCATAAAGTCCCTTCGGGAGTATAGTCTCGAGTTCGTTTCTCACGGGTGATGGAGATTTTCATACGCTTCAATACCGGTACTTGGGGTGCGTCCACTCCTCCAATTATCATGTTGATAGTATGTTTCGGTTCCCTTTGATCTACCGGCCTGTCCCTATTCTCATAATGAGTCTTTGCTCGGTCACTAAGAAATTCTCGAAGATGCCCGTTTTCGAGTAGTCGGGCAACCTCCTCTCTCAACTGTCTGCAATCTTCGGCTCTATGGCCATGAGTGCCATGATATTT